>OV816024.1:3429045-3732648 GCA_929113105.1 Agrypnus murinus
AGCCAAATCTTTTGACCTCCTGAACATTTTACTGTTATGTTTCTAGCACAAATGAACAGTTTCTAAGATATGTATATTTTAATGCCACGGTAACTGAAGCTGATGAGGGTAAGCCATGCCCACAGATGATTTTTACTGTTTTTTCAGAAACTATTAGGTTTAACAAAATGGAGCCAGTTAGGTAAAATAGGATTTTATTTAACTTTAATACCAAAAAGCTAAGAAAACTTCGTGCATGTTGTCTTGTTTCTGTGTAATAAAAAAACGATCATATGTCACACAGACAAATAATTTGTATCGGTACATATTATACGGGAACCTTCGGGCATAACTTTGTGTAATTTGATGTTCATCATGAAATAGCTATGGAAATCTCGTTGAGCATCGAACGCGATCCTGGTTCAGTCTTCTTCTATCTCAGCAGCTCCAGCAAAATCTACGAGACGATATTATCATTACTATTGGGGCTAGTCATATGGTAATTCTCGTATTGGCAAAATACATTTTAGAGGTATACCCTGTACTCATCAATCTTTTTAGTGAACCTAAAACGTACAGGGTACTTCAGGGTTTTTGGATCTATCTTACTTCGTTCTTTATATTGATATTCGTATCGAGTAATTTTTTTCTTGAATGGTTTTTGTTTTGGAATTCTAAGTTCACGACTTAATTCCACGCCTGCTTTAAAATGTAGCTAGATATTTAACATTAAATGGGACTTCACCCATTTTACATTTAGGATATCTCGAGCAGACGATGCCAATTCCTGAGAGTCAATGCCTTTGATCAAAATAGGCCATTAAGCACAACATATCTATGTTCAAAAATGAAATGTTACAAAGCTATAGACCTTCAAAATAAAAAGGTCAAAAATGCAATTTGGATAAAATTTTGTGTTCAAGGACAGTTGTTATTAGAACATACATTAGTGTTATTTTGTGCTTGTGGTAGCTGTAGCGTACCCGCTACCGCTAGATACGGAATTCTGTGATAGTGATATGTTTAATGAATACACCATTGAATGCAAAATTTAATTCTTCACAAAACAGGTATACTTGACCCAAGTCGAATAGTGACAAGTCAAATAATGCTCTATAAAATGCAGAAAGAAAATAAAGGTAAAACGTCATGCAGTATGACGTACAAACGAAGTAAGAAAGATTTCAAAACAAGGTGAAATGCCTTATACATCTTGGTTTCTATAAAATAATTGTCCAGTACAAGGTATTCTCCTAAAGATATTCTTTTTACTGCAAAATTATCATAATACTACAACCAACAATAACAACAACATCGCTTCATGAATTTTGCAGAAGTGATGCTAAGGTTGCACTGCTAACTCAACATTTTTTTTTTTCTAAGTACTTAATGACGAATACAAGATCGCAATAAGTTATGTTCTAAAGTTGCTCCGTCAAATGTTTGGTAGAAATTGTTGGTCTACATACAGAGTGTTTTACTCAACTTTCGTATAAATTTCATGTGTGATAGTATTCATCAATAGGAACAAAAAAACTCTTTTTGTTTTTACGCAAATCGACAAAAATTTGCTAAAAATGTCAACTTTTGGGAACTGCTGGAAATTATAGTCAAAACAAACTGCGACATCACCTAGCAGCAGCTGCGTCAATGTATCAGATAGGAACATCCAGCTCCAAGTGTGATTCTTAGACCAGTGATCTGCTACCCACTTTTCAAAAACCATTCTTTTTTCGATTATTATGAAAGATAGACACTAATGATTTTCAGCTTTTTTGTTGCATTTTATGTGTACTACCACCTATTCAGAGGATACGAATCTTAAGTGAAACATCCTGTATGATATATATTCATGCGTCAATTAAATAAGCTTTATTTTA
Source organism: Agrypnus murinus (assembly GCA_929113105.1). Lineage (NCBI taxonomy): Eukaryota > Metazoa > Arthropoda > Insecta > Coleoptera > Elateridae > Agrypnus > Agrypnus murinus. The sequence continues at coordinate 3,430,905 of OV816024.1, forward strand.
TCTAACCCACTTAACAACCAGTCCATAAACCTAACAGTTTTTGAAAATAAAACGACAAAATCCATCTGGGGGCGTGGTTTAATATTGATATTTTACAAAGTTCAGGATATTATCTACTCGTAAACATGAACAAATCAAGCATAAAGTCATTTTCAAGTTTAGCTGACCAAAATACACTACATTTGATTAGTTTAACCTAGATTAAAAAAATAGCAGTTTCTATTTTTACTGTGCGTTTGTACAGTTACAAGAAAATTATGGAATGTTCGATCCCTACTTTCTGTTTAATGAATTTGAAGGTACAAAACAGTATACACTATATGGTGGTTAAGTGCCTTTAACAGAAACGTCGAAAGGTAACGAAGAAGAGAAGAAGCTTTTTCAAACCTTGCTCAATTCCATTATATTGCACTTGTACTAAGTTAAAGATCAATTTTTATTGTATTCTGAAATAGCTATTTGTGAATTGGAATATGTATTATATTCTTAGTGACGAATTGTACACCAGAGATTTTCTGATTAAATTTGAAATATATGTAGTTCTAAATATACCAGGCGCAAATCATATTAGTCCACCCTGTTTCATTTTTGTTAAAGAACGTCCCACAGAATTTATTCCGTTTATCTTTTGTTCTATGAGGTGGCCGTTTCTTGTTGCTATAGTGAAGTGCTGCTACTGCATCTACCCCATACCAATGTTCATGAAATTCAATTGGGGGTTGCAACATACACTGCCTCTCCGAACCTTTTGAGTGCCCTGTTTCCATTAAAAGTTCGATTAAGTAATCTTACAAATTACAGACGAGAAAGTTTTCGTTCAGTGTTTTAGCAAAAAAGTCACAAATGATGCTCAACTTAGTTCGCCCATTTTAATTTTTGATAAAGAACACCTCACGATTTTTACCCTGAATGGTCTACGGCGTTGTTATTTATTGGTGGTATATAGTACATATCGTCGCCGTTAATGCATATGAACTTAATTCTTTGAAATGTTGTAACTAGCAATGTTGCTAGTTGCGATTTCAAAGAATTCATCATGCCATCTGTAACAAAGTTTTTATAAGCATTTAAACCGCGCTGCTGGAAAATTGCTAGAAAATAGTTCCGCTAGTATGCATTAACGTCGACGATATGTATGAATTAGTACTGTGATCCAGTGATAAATATGTATGTGTGAGTGTAGTATCCAATGCAACGAATATAAACAAAGAGTCAGAAAATAATTCAGAAACCAAATAGTTCAAGCATTCATTCTCTCATCTTAACAGTAAAAGAATAAAGCATTCATTAACCACAAACAGTCTTTCAAACAAACAAACACAGAAGATATTACATGTGGTTACCGCCGACTTTAATTAAACACGCAACAATCTGTCAAGAAACTTACTCTTGCAAGCATACCATTCAAGATACCAGCATCCTATTTATGAAGCAGATGTCGAGAAATCAATTAGCGTAATTGCAGTAGAGGATCAATACTCTCTCAGCACCACCACTACCAGTACATGGAGCAGTTCCATTGCTGAAGTCATAATCTATCTGAAGTCACGGTTGTATAAAGTTTTTTTCTGTTCAGTTCTGTGCAAACTGATGGAGACTTTTTCTGCTGTAAAAATTCTAAAAAACAAGGGAGCAATAAATGTGATGATCACCGTTGCCTTGGATACTTTGTAGTATCCAAGGAAACGAATGTAAACGAGGGATCAGAAAATAATTCAGAAACCAAATAGTTCAAGCATTCATTCTCTCATCTTAACAGTAAAAGAATAAAGCTTTAGTTAACCACAAACAATCCTTCCAACAAACATACAAAGAAGATATTACAGTACTTTTATACTAAAAAATTTAATCAAGTTCTTGAAATTTATCGTTTGATTACTACGGAAAATGACATATGTACTTTTCCACCTTATTTGGAAACCATCCACTTTCCCCAGAAATTAACTTTTCCGTATTATGTTGCGTTGTCTCACTTGTTCGAAAATCCTGTTAACCTTACTCTAATCATTTATATAAAAAATGAATTCAGTTATAAAGTCCTACTTAAAGATACCATTGATATGAACACATGGATTGTAGGTATTAATATATGCTGTCAATCATACAAATATAACTTTATAAATTTATATCACTCTTCAAACTCTAGTGATGCTCAATTTCTAATGAAACTTGAAAATTTGTTTGATGTATATGCTAGTAGATCAGAGACCTTACTTATAGGAGACTTGAATATTGACCTATTAAAGGATTCATATTATGAAAATAGGCTAGAACTTTAATTAAAAATAATGGACTACATCAAATTATCGACCAACCTACAAGAATCACTAAGGACAGTGCTACACTCATCTTCTTGTATCTAATGAAAAAACCATTGATGCCCAGGTACACCATGTTCCAAAAATAACCGATCACTCAATAATAACTGTAAATGCAAAAGTGAAAGAAAAATATGAAGAATATACAATACAACACAGAGACATGAGCAACTTCAATGAAATGCAATTTCAATTAGATCTAATGGATCATCCATGGAATCCGGACTGTACAAACACCAATCTTCTAGCAGAAACATTAGTTAAAACTATAATGGACACACTAAATAGCCATGCTCCAATTGTTAAGAAAACCATTAAATGTCAATGGAGTTGTAGGCGTTGGTGGACCCCAGAAATAGCCTTGGAAATTGAAGAAAGGGACAGATTATATAAAAGAGCAATCTTTACACAAGAAGAAAGTGATATGAATAGGTATAGACAACAAAGAAATGGAATTGTTAGTTTGATCAGGAACCACAAGAGAAATTATTATCAAGAAAAAATAGATGATATGAAAAATAACTCAACAGAAATGTGTAAAACAGTTAAAGAATTAATTAAAGGAGGCCATAACAGACAAAAACAGGAAGGTATTATTTTTGACAATGAGTTAGAAAAAAAGGAAATTCAAATTGCAGAAAAATTCAATATTTACTTTATTAACAGCATACAACAAATTATTACATTAACAAATTTAACCCAAATTGAAACTGATTTAAGCCACATTAATGTACATCAATGCAAGTTCGAAAAATTTTTACCAATAGAGTTTTTGGAGTTAAAAAATTTATAAACAATTTACCTAATAAGAATAGTAGTGTCGATCGTATTACAGTAAAGATTCTTAAATTAGCTTTCAATGTAATAGGACAGAGATTTTTGCATCTAATTCAAATCAGTCTAGAAAGTGGATCCTTCCCAGAAACCTTGAAGACATCCCATATTATCCCCATTGAGAAGATAACCAACACTAACAAATGTGAAGAATACAGACCGATCAACATGGTGCCAACTTATGAAAAATTATTAGAGATCGTCGTAAATATCCAGTTTCGTGACTACATTGAAGTGAACAAACTGTTAACACCTTTTCAATCAGGGTTTCGAAAAAATAATTCATGTGAAAGTGCAATACAATCAGTTCTTTTGAAATGGAAAACTGCTATTTACAAGAAGAAGGTGATAGGTGTAGTTTTTCTAGACTTTAGACGTGCTTTTGAGACTATTAATAGAGATCTATTATTATTGAAATTAAAAAGATATGGGTTCGGCCCAATAGTTATAAAATGGTTTAGTGAATATCTCAAAAACAGATTTCAAAAAACTAGATACTTTAATAGTACATCTTCAGCTAAAAAACTACCTTTGGCGTTCCACAAGGAACTGTATTAGGCCCTGATTTATTTGTACTATACATAAATGATATTGTTAATGTAATTAAAAAATGTAACATTCAATTATTTGCAGATGACACTTTAATATATTTTATAGGAGATGATGTTGAAAAAGTAATAAATATCATCAATGATGTATTAGTAAATGTATATAACTGGTTAGGTAAAAATAGTCTTTCTTTAAATGTAAATAAAACAAAATTCATGATAATAAAAAATAAGTTTAACGAAATTGATACATCTAGTCATGTGGGAATACAAATTAATAGTAAAAAAATAGAACAAGTTTATGAGTGGAAGTACTTAGGCGTAATAATAGATTGTCACTTAACATTTTCTAGTCAATCAAACTATGTTATCAGTAAAGTTGCAAAAATAGTAAATTTCATGGGTAGAATAAGCCAAAATCTTAGCAAGTGGTCTAAATTATTACTATATAAAACAATAATACTTCCCCATTTTAATTATTGTGCTAGTATACTTTACCTTCTAAATAATACTGAAATTAACAATCTTCAAAAAAAAACAAAATTGTGCGTTAAGAATAATATTAAAATGTAGTAGGTATACTAGCATAAGAAGAATGTTGGAAGTTACATCTTTGTTAAGTGTTAAGCAAAATATATTTTATAATACGATGATAATAATATTTAAAATAAAAAACCGAATATATCCAGAGCACATTTTAAATGAATTACTATTCGTAGAAGATGTTCATGATCATAATACTAGAAGTAGAAATAATTTTTATGTTCCTACAGTAACAACAAATATAGGACAAAATAATCTGTTTCATAAAGGTTTAGTTGAATATAATTTACTTCCAGCTAATGTAAAAAACTGTACATCTTTAACATTATTTAAGAAACAGTGTAAAAAATATGTAATAAATTACATTAATATTTAAGAAATTAGAATGTATATATGGAATTTATCTAGTTATATGCTATAAATAAAGTATACTATTATTATTAATAGAGAATTATTTGCAAATGTGAAAAGAACTCGCATACGAGTTGATGTAATTCTTACGTCACTTTTCTCCATCAAATATTAAATGCTAGCTATTATAACCAAACGTTTATTAAACAAAGCTTAACATATGCGTCATGGCAATGTTGCCAGATCCAGGGCTTAGGAAGTCTGTAGAACATAGCGGGTTTGGTAGCGTCTTGTATAAAAATATACGATATACACTTGAAAAAGGCGCGACGCTCCCTATAGTTCATTGTGATGAACTACGGTTGTATAAAACTTTTTACAGACCCTACTTTTCCAAACCCAAATTGTATATTTTTTTATTGCAGTTTTTGGTAAACCTTATCCTGTAGACCTCGAAAATATAGGAGAACGTTGCCAGACCCAAGCCCGGGTCTGAGAGCGTCGAAAATGGTCCGACAAGTCGGTAGAATATAGCGAAACGGGTGTGTATAAGCGGTTTGACAAATATATATATATATATATATATATATATATATATATATATATATATATATATATATATATATATATATTTGTCAAACCGCTTATACACACCCGTTTCGCTATATTCTACCAACTTGTCGGACCATTTTCGACGCTCTCAGACCCGGGCTTGGGTCTGGCAACGTTCTCCTATGTTTTTGAGGTCTACAGGATAAGGTTTATCGAAAACTGCAATAAAAAAATATACAATTTGGGTTTGGAAAAGTAGGGTCTGTAAAAAGTTTTATACAACCGTAGTTCATCACAATGAACTATAGGGGGCGTCGCGCCTTTCTCAAGTGTATATCGTATATTTTTATACAAGACGCTATCAAACCCGCTATGTTCTACAGACTTCCTAGGCCCTGGATCTGGCAACATTGCCATGACGCATATGTTAAGCTTTGTTTTATAAACGTTTGGCTATAATAGCTCGCATTTAATATATGATGGAGAAAAGTGACGTAAGAATTACATCAGCTCGTATGCGATTTCTTTCATAATACATTATAATTTCTTAAATATTAATGTAATTTATTACATATTTTTTACATTGTTTCTTAAATAATGTTAAAGATGTACAGTTTTTTACATTAGCTGGAAGTGAATTATATTCAACTAAACCTTTATGAAACAGATTATTTTGTCCTATATTTGTTGTTACTGTATGAACATAAAAATTATTTCTACTTCTAGTATTATGATCATGAACATCTTCTACGAATAGTAATTCATTTAAAATGTGCTCTGGATATATTAAGTTTTTTATTTTAAATATTATTATCATCGTATTATAAAATATATTTTGCTTAACACTTTTAACAAAGATGTAACTTGCAACATTCTTCTTATGATAGTATACCTACTACATTTTAATATTATTCTTAACGCACAATTTTCTTTTTTTTTGAAGATTGTTAATTTCAGTATTATTTAGGAGGTAAAGTATACTAGCACAATAATTAAAATGGGGAAGTATTATTGTTTTATATAGTAATAATTTAGACCACTTGCTAAGATTTTGGCTTAATCTACCCATGAAATTTACTATTTTTGCAACTTTACTGATAACATAGTTTGAATGACTAGAAAATGTTAAGTGACAATATATTATTACACCTAAGTACTTCCACACATAAACTTGTTCTATTTTTTGACTATTAATTTGTATTCCCACATGACTAGATGTATCAATTTCGTTAAACTTATTTTTTATTATCATGAATTTTGTTTTATTTACATTTAAAGAAAGACTATTTTTACCTAACCAGTTATATACATTTACTACAAATAAATCAGGGCCTAATACAGTTCCTTGTGGAACGCTAAAGGTAGTTTTTTAGCTGAATATGTACTATTAACAGTTTGTTCACTTCAATGTAGTCACGAAACTGGATATTTACGACGGTCTCTAATAATTCTTCATAAGTTGGCACCATGTTGATCGGTCTGTATTCTTCACATTTGTTAGTGTTGGTTATCTTCTCAATGGCGATAATATGGGATGTCTTCAAGGTTTCTGGGAAGGATCCACTTTCTAGACTCATTTGAATTAGATGCAAAAATCTCTGTCCTATTACATTGAAAGCTAATTTAAGAATCTTTACTGTAATACGATCGACACTACTATTCTTATTAGGTAAATTGTTTATAATTTTTTTTAACTCCAAAAACTCTATTGGTAGAAATTAGTCGAACTTGCATTGATGTACATTAATGTGGCTTAAATCAGTTTCAATTTGGGTTAAATTTGTTAATGTAATAATTTGTTGTATGCTGTTAATAAAGTAAATATTGAATTTTTCTGCAATTTGAATTTCCTTTTTTCTAACTCATTGTCAAAAATAATACCTTCCTTTTTTTGTCTGTTATGGCCTCCTTTAATTAATTCTTTAACTGTTTTACACATTTCTGTTGAGTTATTTTTCATATCATCTATTTTTTTCTTGGTAATAATTTCTCTTGTGGTTCCTGATCAAACTAACAATTCCATTTCTTTGTTGTCTATACCTATTCATATCACTTTCTTCTTGTGTAAAGATTGCTCTTTTAAATAATCTGTCCCTTTCTTCAATTTCCAAGGCTATTTCTGGGGTCCACCAACGCTTACAACTCCACTGACATTTAATGGTTTTTTTAACAGTTGGAGCATGCCTGTTTAGTGTGTCCATTATGGTTTTAACTAATATTGCTGCTAGTTGATTGGTGTTTGTACAGTCCGGATTCCATGGTTGATTCATTAGATCTAATTGAAATTGCATTTCATTGAAGTTGCTCATGTCTCTGTGTTGTATTGTATATTCTTCATATTTTTCTTTCACTTTTGCATTTACAGTTATTATTGAGTGATCGGTTATTTTTGGAACATGGTGTACCTGGGCATCAATGGTTTTTTCATTAGATACAGAAAGATCTATGAGTGTAGCACTGTCCTTAGTGATTCTTGTAGGTTGGTCGATAATCTGATGTAGTCCATTATTTTTAATTAAAGTTCTCAGTCTATTTTCCTAATATGAATCCTTTAATAGGTCAATATTAAAGTCTCCGGTAATTAGTAAGGTCTCTGATCTACTAGCATATACATCAAACAAACTTTCAAGTTTCATTAGAAATTGAGCATCACTAGAGTTTGGAGAGTGATATAAATTTATAAAGTTATATTTGTATGATTGAAAGCATATATTAATGCCTACAATCCATGTGTTCATATCAATGGTATCTTTAAGTAGGACTTCATAACTGAATTCATTTTTTATATAAATGATTAGAGTAAGGTTAACAGGATTTTCGAACAAGTGAGACAACGCAACATAATACGGAAAAGTTAATTTCTGGGGAAAGTGGATGGTTTCCAAATAAGGTGGAAAAGTACATATATCATTTTCCGTAGTAATCAAACGATAAATTTCAAGAACTTGATTAAATTTTTTAGTATAAAAGTACTGTAATATCTTCTTTGTATGTTTGTTTGAAGGATTGTTTGTGGTTAATTAAAGCTTTATTCTTTTCCTGTTAAGATGAGAGAATGAATGCTTGAACTATTTGGTTTCTGAATTATTTTCTGATCTCTCGTTTACATTCGTTTCCTTGGATACTACAAAGTATCCAAGGCAACGGTGATCATCACATTTATTGCTCCCTTGTTTTTTAGAACTTTTCAAGCAGAAAAAGTCTCCATCAGTTTGCTTGAGGACAGGATTGGAAAGAACTAGTGAATGTACGCAAAAGATGAGGTTGTGATTGTAAAGCAACTTGATAGATACGTAAAAAACCGGGTTTTTTTCTTTGGCTGCTTTTACAATTGATTAAAGTTAGTACAGGGCTCATGTTAATGTTAATGGAACATGTTAATGTTCGTTACAATGATAAGAACTTAACCTATAGAAATGAGCTAATAAGAATAACGTGAGAATCGAATGAGATAATTGAAAACGGTTAAAATTAAGACAGCAGATTCTTAATTTTAGGGCTCGTTGCAAAATTTAAATAACTAAAAACTACAAAACTTAACCTAAGAGGAACGTATGAGGATTCTGTTGGACTTGTAGGTTGTTGGTTGGATCATAATCGTATATGCAACATAAAAGGAAAATAGTAAATGTATGTACACAAATATGTCTAACAGGTAACAAAAAGTAATTGCGAACGTTCTATACATAAACGGCACAAAAAAAGATAAGAAGGATTTGTAATGGGCTGCATCCGAGCTTATCTGCTATGTATTCCCTGTGTTCCCGATCACACGAAGTAACGAATTTTTGGTACGACCGTTTATTGAAGTTCACAACAACCGATTTGTAATTATACGTTTTGCTACACACTGTTGTGTGGGCTTCTTGTAGGGTTCTGAAACTTTTTCTGGAATAAATAGGTTTAGCTCAGGTTTAAATCGACAATCTATGCGAACGAAATGGCATAATTCTTGTTGCATTCTAAGGATTGTAAAGTTATGAATAGCTTCTCCTTTTCAGATTTGCGGTGTAACTCCATCACTGTTCACTTTATGGTCGAGACAAGTTAGTTCTTTGGCTTCAAAGATTGTTTTTTTAATTTGATAGTAAACAGAAAAAAACTTTATACAACCGTGACTTCAGATAGATTATGACTTCAGCGATGGAACTGCTCCATCTACTGGTAGTGGTGGTGCTGAGAGTATTGATCCTCTACTGGAATTATGCTAATTGATTTCTCGACATCTGCTTCATAAATAGGATCCTGGTATCTCGAATGGTATGCTTGCAAGAGTAAGTTTCTTGACAGATTGTTGCGTGTTCAATTAAAGTCGGCGCTCACCACATGTAATATCTTCTGTGTTTGTTTGTTTGAAAGACTGTTTGTGGTTAATGAAATCTGTATTCTTTTACTGTTAAGATGAGAGAATGAATGCTTGAACTAGTTGGTTTCTGAATTATTTTCTGACTCCTTGTTTATATTCGTTGCATTGGATACTACACTCACACATACATATTTATCACTGGATCACAGTACTCATTCATACATATCGTCGACGTTAATGCATACTAGCGGAACTATCTTCTAGCAATTTTCCAGGAGCGCGGTTTAAATGCTTATAAAAACTTTGTTACAGATGGTATGATGAATTCTTTGAAATCGCAACTAGCAACATTACTAGTTACAACATTTTAAAGAATTAAGTTCATATGCATTAACGACGATATGTACTATATACCACCAATAAATAACAACGTCGTAGACCATTCAGGGTAAAAAGCGTGAGGTGTTCTTTATCAAAAATTAAAATGGGCCAACTAAGTTGAGCATCATTTGTGACTTTTTTGCTAAAACACTGAAGGAAAACTTTCTCGTCTGTAATTTGTAAAATTACTTAATGGAAACAGGGCACTCAAAAGGTGTGGAGGGGCAGTGTATCTTGCAACCCCCAATTGAATTTCATGAACATTGGTATGGGGTAGATGCAGTAGCAGCACTTCACTATAGCAACAAGAAACGGCCACCTCATAGAACAAAAGATAAACGGAATAAATTCTGTGGGACGTTCTTTAACAAAAATGAAACAGGGTGGACTAATATGATTTGCGCCTGGTATATTTAGAACTACATATATTTCAAATGTAATCAGAAAATCTCTGGTGTACAATTCGTCACTAAGAATATAATACATATTCCAATTCACAAATAGCTATTTCAGAATACAATAAAAATTGATCTTTAACTTAGTACAAGTGCAATATAACGGAATTGAGCAAGGTTTGAAAAAACTTCTTCTCTTCTTCGTTACCTTTCGACGTTTCTGTTAAAGGCACTTAACCACCATATAGTACTGTTTTGTACCTTCAAATTCATTAAACAGAAAGTAGGGATCGAACATTCCATAATTTTCTTGTAACTGTACAAACGCACAGTAAAAATAGAAACTGCTATTTTATTAATCTAGGTTAAACTAATCAAATTTAGTGTATTTTGGTCAGCTAAACTTGAAAATGACTTTATGCTTGATTTGTTCATGTTTACGAGTAGATAATATCCTGAACTTTGTAAAATATCAATATTAAACCACGCCCCCAGATGGATTTTGTCATTTTATTTTCAAAAACTGATAGGTTTATGGACTGGTTGTTAAGTGGGTTAGATAAAATAAAGCTTATTTAATTGGCGCATGAATATATATCATACAGGATGTTTCACTTAAGATTCGTATCCTCTGAATAGGTGGTAGTACACATAAAATGCAACAAAACAGCTGAAAATCATTAGTGTCTATCTTTCATAATAACCGAAAAAAGAATGGTTTTTGAAAAGTGGGTAGCAGGTCACTGGTCTAAGAATCACACTTGGAGCTGAATGTGCCTATCTGATACATTGACGCGGCTGCTGCTAGGTGATGTCGCAGTTTGTTTTGACTATAATTTCCAGCAGTTTCCAAAAGTTGACATTTTTAGCAAGTTTTTTTCGATTTGCGTAAAAACAAAAAGAGTTTTTTGTTCCTATTGATGAATACTATCACACATGCAATTTATACGAAAGTTGAGTATGTAGACCAACAATTTCTACCAATACATTTGACGGAGCAAGTTTAGAACATAACTTATTGCGATCTTGTATGCGTCATCAAGTACTTAGCTAAGAAAAAAAAATGTTGAGTTCGCAGTGCAACCTTAGCATCACTTCTGCAAAATTCATGAAGCGATGTTGTTGTTATTGTTGGTTGTAGTATTATGATAATTTTGCAGTAAAAAGAATATCTTTAGGAAAATACCCTGTACTGGACAATTATTTTATAGAAACCCAAATGTATAGGGCATTTCACCTTGTTTTGAAATCTTTCTTACTTCGTTTGTACGTCATACTGCATGACGTTTTACCTTTATTTTCTTTCTGCATTTTATAGAGCATTATTCGACTTGTCACTATTCGACTTGGGTCAAGTATACCTGTTTTGCGAAGAATTAAATTTTGCATTCAATGGTGTATTCATTAAACATATCACTATCACAGAATTCCGTATCTAGCGGTAGCGGGTACGCTACAGCTATCACAAGCACAAAATAACACTAATGTATGTTCTAATAACAACTGTCCTTGAACACAAAACTTTATCCAAATTGCATTTTTGACTTTTTTATTTTGAAGGTGTATAGCTTTGTAACATTTCATTTTTGAACATAGATATGTTGTGCTTAATGGCCAATTTTGATCAAAGGCATTGACCCTCAGGAATTGGCATCGTCTGCTCGAGATATCCTACATGTAAAATGGGTGAAGTCCCATTTACTGTTAAATATCTAGCTACATTTTAAAGCAGGCGTGGAATTAAGTCGTGAACTTAGAATTCCAAAACAAAAACCATTCAAGAAAAAAATTACTCGATACGAATATCAATATAAAGAACGAAGTAAGAGAGATCCAAAAACCCTGAAGTACCCTGTACGTTTTAGGTTCACTAAAAAGATTTATTAGTACAGGGTATACCCCTAAAATGTATCTTGCCAATACGAGAATTACCATATGACTAACCCCAATAATAATAGTAATATTGCCTCGTAGATTTTGCTGGAGATGCTGAGATAGAAGAAGACTGAACCAGGATCGCGTTCGATGCTCACGAGATTTCCATAGCTATTTCATGATGAACATTAAATCACACAAAGTTATGCTCGAAGCTTCTCGTATAATATGTACCAATACAAATTATTTGTCTGTGTGACATATGATCGTTTTCAATTACACAGAAACAAGACAACACGCACAAAGTTTTCTTAGCTTTTTGGTATGAAAGTTAAATAAAATCCTATTTTACCTAACTGGCTCCATTTTGATAAACCTAATAGTTTCTGAAAAAACAGTAAAAATCATCTGGGGGCATGGCTTACCCTCATCAGCTTCTCTGGTTCACCACTTTTGAGTAGTAACTTTTAAGGGGTTATTTAACATATCACAAAGAAGGCCTATCAAAAATCCAAGGATCTACCTCAATTCCCCTCTATTTTTACTAATTTGACTGAACTGTTACCGTGGCATTAAAATATACATATCTTAGAAACTGTTTATTTGTGCTAGAAACATAACAGTAAAATGTTCAGGAGGTCAAAAGATTTGGCTATAACATTTATTTTTTCAAAACACATATACATGACGTGTCTTCGAAACTTTTAATTGTATTCTTGTAAACAAAAATAATCATGTTAAAATAAATGATTTAAAAACAAATTATTAAAAAACAATTATTTTCATAAACCTTATGTATTTTAGAACAAAAGAGGCTCAATGCTATTTTCTCACGTTAATAATAATTTTCAGAGTTACATCGTTTTACGGAAAACGTTAATTTTTCTGCGTTGAAGGTTATTTATGGAATTTACGAACAAATCAACAAAAATAAAGATCACTTATGTGCTTAGCATCCCGAAATCATTACGTCAGTCGTAATTTTATCTCTGATACATTCGGCAACGTTGCTGGGTTCGGTAGCGTAGGTAGGCTTGCTTAAAATTATACAAATGGGTCTGTAAACACTGTAATATGTATCGGGTTCAAGAACGGCTGTCAAATATCACCAATATTTTTTTTTCATATATTTTTACCCCTCGAGGATCTTAAATATTGCTTATCAGAAATAGATCAATATTATGTAAAATATACACATTTCAAAAATCAAAAAATGCGGGTCTACTAACGACCCTACCATATAGCGGGTCCGACAACGTCGATTAAACCAATATATATATATATATATATATATATATATATATATATATATATATATATATATATATATATATATATATATATATATATATTGGTTTAATCGACGTTGTCGGACCCGCTATATGGTAGGGTCGTTAGTAGACCCGCATTTTTTGATTTTTAAAATGTGTATATTTTACATAATATTGATCTATTTCTGATAAGCAATATTTAAGATCCTCGAGGGGTAAAAATATATGAAAAAAAATATTGGTGATATTTGACAGTCGTTCTTGAACCCGATACATATTACAGTGTTTACAGACCCATTTGTATAATTTTAAGCAAGCCTACCTACCCTACCGAACCCAGCAACGTTGCCGAATGTATCAGAGATAAAATTACGATTAACGTAATGATTTCGGGATGCTAAGCACATAAGTGATCTTTATTTTTGTTGATCTGTTCGTAAATTCCATAAATAACCTTAAACGCAGAAAAATTAACGTTTTCCGTAAAACGATGACACTCTGAAAATTATTATTAACATGAGAAAACAGCATTGATCCTCTTTTGTTCTAAAATACATAAGGTTTATGCAAATAATTGTTTTTTAATAATTTGTTTTTAAATCATTTATTTTAACATGATTATTTTTGTTTAAAAGAATACAATTAAAAGTTTCGAAAAAATAATAATATAGTGTTTTGAAAAAATAAATGTTATAACCAAATCTTTTGACCTCCTGAACATTTTACTGTTATGTTTTTAGCACAAATGAACAGTTTCTAAGATATGTATATTTTAATGCCACGGTAACAGTTCAGTCAAATTAGTAAAAATAGAGGGGAATTGAGGTAGATCCTTGGATTTTTGATAGGCCTTCTTTGTGATATGTTAAATAACCCCTTAAAAGTTACTACTCAAAAGTGGTGAACCAGAGAAGCTGATGTGGGTAAGCCATGCCCCCAGATGATTTTTACTGTTTTTTCAGAAACTATTAGGTTTATCAAAATGGAGCCAGTTAGGTAAAATAGGATTTTATTTAACTTTTATACTAAAGCTAAGAAAACTTTGTGCATGTTGTCTTGTTTCTGTGTAATCGAAAAACGATCATATGTCACACAGACAAATAATTTGCATCGGTACATATTATACGAGAAGCTTCGAGCATAACTTTGTGTGATTTGATGTTCATCATGAAATACCTATGGAAATCTCGTTGAGCATCGAACGCGATCCTGGTTCAGTCTTCTTCTATCTCAGCATCTCCAGCAAAATCTACGAGGCGATATTATCATTATTATTGGAGCTAGTCATATGGTAATTCTCGTATTGGCAAGATACATTTTAGGGGTATACCCTGTACTAATCAATCTTTTTAGTGAACCTAAAACGTACAGGGTACATCAGGGTTTTTGGATCTCTTACTTCGTTCTTTATATTGATATTTGTATCGAGTAATTTTTTTCTTGAATGGTTTTTGTTTTGGAATTCTAAGTTCACGACTTAATTCCACACGTGCTCTAAAATGTAGCTAGATATTTAACATTAAATGGGACTTCACCCATTTTACATGCAGGATATCTCGAGCAGACGGTGCCAATTCCTGAGGGTCAATAGCTTTGATCAAAATAGACCATTAAGCACAACATATCTATGTTCAAAAATGAGATGATACAAAGCTATAGACCTTCAAAATAAAAAAGTCAAAAATGAATACACCATTGAATGCAAAATTTAATTCTTCGCAAAACAGGTATACTTGACCCAAGTCGAATAGTGACAAGTCAAATAATGCTCTATAAAATGCAGAAAGAAAATAAAGGTAAAACGTCATGCAGTATGACGTACAAACGAAGTAAGAAAGATTTCAAAACAAGGTGAAATGCCCTATACATTTGGGTTTCTATAAAATAATTGTCCAGTACAGGGTATTCTCTTAAAGATATTCTTTTTACTGCAAAATTATCATAATACTACAACCAACAATAACAACTTCGCTTCATGAATTTTGCAGAAGTGATGCTAAGGTTGCACTGCGAACTCAACATTTTTTTCTTAGCTAAGTACTTGATGACGAATACAAGATCGCAATAAGTTATGTTATAAAGTTGCTCTGTCAAATGTATTGCTAGAAATTGTTGGTCTACATACAGGGTGTTTTACTCAACTTTCGTATAAATTGCATGTGTGATAGTATTCATCAATAGGAACAAAACTCTTTTTGTTTTTACGCAAATCGACAAAAATTTGCTAAAAATGTCAACTTTTGGGAACTGCTGGAAATTATAGTCAAAACAAACTGCGACATCACCTAGCAGCAGCTGCGTCAATGTATCAGATAGACACATCCAGCTCCAAGTGTGATTTTTAGACCAGTGACCTGCTACCCACTTTTCAAAAACCATTCTTTTTTCGGTTATTATGAAAGATAGACACTATTGTTGCATTTTATGTGTACTACCACCTATTCAGAGGATACGAATCTTAAGTGAAACATCCTGTATGATATATATTCATGCGCCAATTAAATAAGCTTTATTTTATCTAACACACTTAACAACCAGTCCATAAACCTAACGGTTTTTGAAAATAAAACGACAAAAACCATCTGGGGGCGTGGTTTAATATTGATATTTTACAAAGTTCAGGATATTATCTACTCGTAAACATGAACAAATCAAGCATAAAGTCATTTTCAAGTTTAGCTGACCAAAATACACTACATTTGATTAGTTTAACCTAGATTAAAAAAATAGCAGTTTCTATTTTTACTGTGCGTTTGTACAGTTACAAGAAAATTATGGAATGTTAGATCCCTGCTCTCTGTTTAATGAATTTGAAGGTACAAAACAGTATACACTATATGGTGGTTAAGTGCCTTTAACAGAAATGTCGAAAGATAACGAAGAAGAGAAGAAGTTTTTCAAACCTTGCTCAATTCCGTTATATTGCACTTGTACTAAGTTAAAGATCAATTTTTATTGTATTCTGAAATAGCTATTTGTGAATTGGAATATGTATTATATTCTTAGTGACGAATTTTTACACCAGAGATTTTCTGATTACATTTGAAATATATGTAGTTCTAAATATACCAGGCGCAAATCATATTAGTCCACCCTGTTTCATTTTTGTTAAAGAACGTCCCACAGAATTTATTCCGTTTATCTTTTTTTCTATGAGTGGCCGTTTCTTGTTGCTATAGTGAAGTGCTGCTACTGCATCTACCCCATACCAATGTTCATGAAATTCAATTGGGGGTTGCAACATACACTGCCCCTCCGAACCTTTTGAGTGCCCTGTTTCCATTAAAAGTTCCATTAAGTAATCTTACAAATTACAGACGAGAAAGTTTTCCTTCAGCGTTTTAGCAAAAAAGTCACAAATGATGATCAACTTAGTTCGCCCATTTTAATTTTTGATAAAGAACACCTCACGATTTTTACCCTGAATGGTCTACGACGTTGCTATTTATTGGTGGTATATAGTACATATCGTCGCCGTTAATGCATATGAACTTAATTCTTTGAAATGTTGTAACTAGCAATGTTGCTAGTTGCGATTTCAAAGAATTCATCATGCCATCTGTAAAAAAATTTTTATAAGCATTTAAACCGCGCTCCTGGAAAATTGCTAGAAAACAGTTCCGCTAGTATGCATTAACGTCGATGATATGTATGAATGAGTACTGTGATCGAGTGATAAATATGTATGTGTGAGTGCAGTATCCAATGCAACGAATATAAACAAGGAGTCAGAAAATAATTCAAAAACCAAATAGTTCAAGCATTCATTCTCTCATCTTAACAGTAAAAGAATAAAGCTTTAATTTAACCACAAACAATTTTTCAAACAAACATACAAAGAAGATATTACAGTACTTTTATACTAAAAAATTTAATCAAGTTCTTGAAATTTATCGTTTGATTACTACGGAAAATGACATATGTACTTTTCCACCTTATTTGTAAACCATCCACTTTCCCCAGAAATTAACTTTTCCGTATTATGTTGCGTTGTCTCACTTGTTCGAAAATCGTGTTAACCTTACTCTAATCATTTATATAAAAAATGAATTCAGTTATAAAGTCCTACTTAAAGATACCATTTATATGAACACATGGATTGTAGGTATTAATATATGCTTTCAATCATACAAATATAACTTTATAAAATATCACTCTCCAAACTCTAGTGATGCTCAATTTCTAATGAAACTTGAAAATTTGTTTGATGTATATGCTAGTAGATCAGAGACCTTACTAATTATCGGAGACTTTAATATTTACCTATTAAAGGATTCATATTATGAAAATAGGCTGAGAACTTTAATGAAAAATAATGGACTACATTAGATTATCGTATCGTATCTTTTAAAAATCTACCATACCAAATTAAAAAACTTACACTCCGAAAAATTTTTAGGTTTAGTCGTAGATCGTCAATTTCAGTGGAAAGAACATATAGATGAAATGTTACCTAAACTTCAGAAAGCGATTTACTGTATACGACGTTTAAAATATATTTGTGACTTATCAACCTTGCGTACCGTTTATTTTGCGTATTTTGAATCTATAATCAGATATGGATTGATTTTTTGGGGCAATTCGATACATCTCTCTAACATTTTAATACTACAAAAAAGAGCATTAAGAATTATATACAGTATCAAAAGTAGAGATAGTTGTAGACCTTTATTTATAAATCACAATATCTTAACAATTTTTAATTTATTCATTTACGAAAGCTCGATATTTGTTTTTAAGAATAAAAATACTTTCAAACAAAATGCGGATGTTCATGACTATAATACTAGAAGCAATCTTCTGCGACCTAATGCTGCTAAAACGTCAACCTATTATAAATCATTCATGTTTACGTCGGTTAAAATTTTTAATAAACTTCCTGATCAGATCAAAAATTTAGAAAATATTAAAAAATTCAAACGTGCACTAAAATCGTATTTGACTGACAACTGCTTTTATGACCTGGAAGAGTTTTGGAATACTGGAAATACTGCGACTGCTTAGTGTTTGAAATGTAAACTCCATATCTATATTATCTTTAATTACTCCTTTAATATGTTTTACATCTACAATGTTTTTATAATATTTTATATCATATACACTACATGTTTTTTATCCTATTTATATTTACACAATATTTTATTTTATTTTATTAATATGTATGTTTTTTATTGTATTATTCAACGCCACTGGCACCAGAATAAATGTTTATCTATCTATCTAAGAACAGTGCTACACTCATAGATTTTCTTGTATCTAATGAAAAAACCATTGATGCCCAGGTACACCATGTTCCAAAAATAACCGATCACTCAATAATAACTGTAAATGCAAAAGTGAAAGAAAAATATGAAGAATATACAATACAACACAGAGACATGAGCAACTTCAATGAAATGCAATTTCAATTAGATCTAATGGATCAACCATGGAATCCGGACTATACAAACACCAATCAACTAGCAGAAACATTAGTTAAAACCATAATGGACACACTAAACAGGCATGCTCCAACTGTAAAAAAAAAACATTAAATGGCAATGGAGTTGTAAGCGTTGGTGGACCCCAGAAATAGCCTTGGAAATTGAAGAAAGGGACCGATTATATAAAAGAGCAATCTTTACACAAGAAGAAAGTGATATGAATAGGTATAGACAACAAAGAAATGGAATTTTTAGTTTGATCAGGAACCACAAGAGAAATTATTATTAAGAAAAAATAGATGATATGAAAGATAACTCAACAGAAATGTGTAAAACAGTTAAAGAATTAATTAAAGGAGGCCATAACAAACAAAAAAAGGAAGGTATTATTTTTGACAATGAGTTAGAAAAAAAGGAAATTCAAATTGCAGAAAAATTCAATATTTACTTTATTAACAGCATACAACAAATTATTACATTAACAAATTTAACCCAAATTGAAAATGATTTAAGCCACATTAATGTACATCAATGCAAGTTCGAAAAATTTTTACCAATAGAGTTTTTGGAGTTAAAAAAATTATAAACAATTTACCTAATAAGAATAGTAGTGTCGATGGTATTACAGTAAAGATTCTTAAATTAGCTTTCAATGTAATAGGACAGAGATTTTTGGATCTAATTCAAATGAGCCTAGAATGTGGATCCTTCCCAGAAACCTTGAAGACATCCCATATTATCCCCATTGAGAAGATAACCAACACTAACAAATGTGAAGAATACAGACCAATCAACATGGTGCCAACTTATGAAAAATTATTAGAGACCGTCGTAAATATCCAGTTTCGTGAATACATTGAAGTGAACAAACTGTTAACACCTTTTCAATCAGGGTTTCGGAAAAATAATTCATGTGAAAGTGCAATACAATCAGTTCTTTTGAAATGGAAAAATGCTATTTACAAGAAGAAGGTGATAGGTGTAGTTTTTCTAGACTTTAGACGTGCTTTTGAGACTATTAATAGAGATTTATTATTATTGAAATTAAAAAGATATGGGTTCGGCCCAATAGTTATAAAATGGTTTAGTGAATATCTCAAAAACAGATTTCAAAAAACTAGATACTTTAATAGTACATCTTCAGCTAAAAAAAACTACGTTTGGCGTTCCACAAGGAACTGTATTAGGCCCTGATTTATTTGTACTATACATAAATGAATATCTCAAAAACAGATTTCAAAAAACTAGATACTTTAATAGTACATCTTCAGCTAAAAAAACTACCTTTGGCGTTCCACAAGGAACTGTATTAGGCCCTGATTTATTTGTACTATACATAAATGATATTGTTAATGTAATTAAAAAATGCAGCATTCAATTATTTGCAGATGACGCTTTAATATATTTTATAGGAGATGATGTTAAACAGTAATAAATATCGTCAATGATGAATTAGTAAATGTATATAACTGGTTAGGTAAAAATAGTCTTTCTTTAAATGTAAATAAAACAAAATGATAATAAAAAATAAGTTTAACGAAATTGATACATCTAGTCATGTGAGAATACAAATTAATAGTCAAAAAATAGAACAAGTTTAGGAGTGGAAGTACTTAGGCGTAATAATAGATTGTCACTTAACATTTTCTAGCCATTCAAACTATGTTATCAGTAAAGTTGCAAAAAAAGTAAATTTCATGGGTAGAATAAGCCAAAATCTTAGCAAGTGATCTAAATTATTACTATGTAAAACAATAATACTTCCCCATTTTAATTATTGTGCTAGTATACTTTACCTCCTAAATAATACTGAAATTAACAATCTTCAAAAAAAAAACAAAATTGTGCGTTAAGAATAATATTAAAATGTAGTAGGTATACTAGCATAAGATAGTTGCAAGTTACATCTTTGTTAAGTGTTAAGGAAAATATATTTTATAATACGATGATAATAATATTTAAAATAAAGAACCGAATATATCCAGAGCACATTTTAAATGAATTACTATTCGTAGAAGATGTTCATGATCATAATACTAGAAGTAGAAATAATTTTTATGTTCATACAGTAACAACAAATATAGGACAAAATAATCTGTTTCATAAAGGTTTAGTTGAATATAATTCACTTCCAGCTAATGTAAAAAACTGTACATCTTTAACATTATTTAAGAAACAGTGTAAAAAATATGTAATAAATTATATTAATATTTAAGAAATTATAATGTATTATATGGAATTTATCTAGTTATATGCTATAAATAAAGTATATTATTATTATTAATAAATATTAAAACCTTGAATTTTTCAAAGCCAGAGAATTATTTAAAAATGTGAAAAGAACTCGCATACGAGCTGATGTAATTCTTACGTCACTTTTCTCCATCAAATATTAAATGCAAGCTATTATAACCAAACGTTTATAAAACAAAGCTTAACATATGCGTCATAGCAATGTTGCCAGCTCCAGGGCTTAGGAAGTCTGTAGAACATAGCGGGTTTGATAGCGTCTTGTATAAAAATATACGATATACACTTGAGAAAGGCGCGACGCCCCCTATAGTTCATTGTGATGAACTACGGTTGTATAAAACTTTTTACAGACCCTACTTTTCCAAACCCAAATTGTATATTTTTTTATTGCAGTTTTAAGTAAACATTATCCTGTAGACCTCGAAAACATAGGAGAACGTTGCCAGACCCAAGCCCGGGTCTGAGAGCGTCGAAAATGGTCCGACAAGTCGGTAGAATATAGCGAAACGGGTGTGTATAAGCGGTTAGACAAATATATATATATATATATATATATATATATATATATATATATATATATATATATATATATATATATATATATATATATTGATAAAGGGTACCTTGTCACCTCCAAAGTAGATACCCAGCATACGTTGTCACCTCATATATAACGTTGTGACCTCCGTTTTCGGAGGTCACAACGTTTTGCCCTGTTTTCGACTGTATAAGCATATAGATGGTGTTAGAAGCCTAAATTCAAATTTTTGTCTGGAGGTGATAACGTCATACTTATACTCACAAAATTAATTTTTAGTTCAGCTGTAGATCGCTGGCGTTGCCGTCGCTGTTAGTTGTATAATTGCCAATACGATGTCACCTCCGCCTGTATATGTTGTTTTTTGTATCATGTACAGTACGTTGCAGGCTCCACACATTGGCAACGTTGTGTACAAGACCTAAACCACTCAGGTATATAGAATTCCATCGAAACCAGTACCCCTGGCGTAGTTTCGGCCATTTCACGCTACCTGAATTTTTACAGACACTTTTTGGGTATAGTAGCAGCTTTTAAATAAATATTTGTAAACTACTCAGAAAATTTAAGGGATCTCTTGAATTGTACGTCATTTTTAAATAGTTAATGATACTTAAGAACAATAAAATAATAATTTCTATTTCATTTAAAAAGTTTTGAATTGAAAACGACTTTCTTTGAGATATGAAAAAAATTAAATAGGAAATACGTTTTAGTCGTAATTATGTATAAATAAAAAATTCATCTTTTTACAAAATGATCATTTCGGATTTACTGGATTATTATTATTTGATATTTATTTTAGGAATTGTCATATGACATAAATGATATATTCATTCTCGCATCCACAAAGAAAGATTTAAAATCTTTAAAATCTTCAATATTTTTAGTATTACAATTAATATAATAATTAATATAATTTTCAAAGAAAAATAATTTTACTAAGCAAAATAATGTAACATTTGGTATGTAGTTTTCAAATTTCACCAAATTACCCGGTTAATAAAGTTTTCATTGACATTCTAACTATGTTTACATTTGATGAAGGAAAGAATAAGTCTGAAATACTCATTTTGTAATATATATTATGTAATTAGGAGATCAAGCGATATTTTAAATCCAAGAAGATGTTTAACGCCGAGGCGCCAGCCGAGGCGTTATAACATCTTTGAGTATTTGAGACACTTTTTGGGTATAGTAGCAGCATTTAAATAAATATTTGTAAACTACTCAGAAAATTTAAGGGATCTCTTGAATTGTACGTCATTTTTAAATAGTTAATGATACTTAAGAACAATAAAATAATAATTTCTATTTCATTTAAAAAGTTTTGAATTGAAAACGACTTTCTTTGAGATATGAAAAAAATTAAATAGGAAATACGTTTTAGTCGTAATTATGTATAAATAAAAAATTCATCTTTTTACAAAATGATCATTTCGGATTTACTGGATTATTATTATTTGATATTTATTTTAGGAATTGTCATATGACATAAATGATATATTCATTCTCGCATCCACAAAGAAAGATTTAAAATCTTTAAAATCTTCAATATTTTTAGTATTACAATTAATATAATAATTAATATAATTTTCAAAGAAAAATAATTTTACTAAGCAAAATAATGTAACATTTGGTATGTAGTTTTCAAATTTCACCAAATTACCCGGTTAATAAAGTTTTCATTGACATTCTAACTATGTTTACATTTGATGAAGGAAAGAATAAGTCTGAAATACTCATTTTGTAATATATATTATGTAATTAGGAGATCAAGCGATATTTTAAATCCAAGATGTTTAACGCCGAGGCGCCAGCCGAGGCGTTATAACATCTTTGAGGATTTAAAGAAGCTTGATCTCCGTATTGCATAAGTTGTTTTATTTTATTTCGTATTTCAATCCTAATTTCTCCCTTTTAAAATCCATCCGAATTTATTGTATAAAGAAGCAAGTTGCCTTGTCTGTGTCATCATACGCGTAACTAAGGAGATAAAAAGCAGCATGCATGCATGCATGTGGCTATAATGCAACATCAAATTATTTACGTTGCCAACAACAACGGAGATCAAGAACGTCTTGAACTCCGGTATCATTGACAACGGAGATCAAGATATACTTTATATTACTAATTGTGGTATATAAAGAATTGTTTGAAATACGAAATGAAATAAAAAATATTAACTGTTTATATTTTTACATAATTACGACTAAAACATATTTTCTATTAAATTCCATATTGTAGCGGAAAATAAAACCTTACGTCATAATCTTGACATGAAGCTTTACGTACTGAAAGGCTTAAACAAACGTCAGTTTAACATAAAGTGTCGTATTTTTATTATTAGTATAGTCAATTTTTGCATTAAGTTCTTATTTTTTACTATCTAAAGATAGAGACTTGAAATCTTTTCTAATGCCTTTAGTACTGGACCAATATAAAATGTAATATGTTTAATATGGGGGCACGCCCCCCTGGTGGTTGAGACTCCCATTTTGTACCCCTGATTTAATAACGCAACCAAATTGAGCAAAGTTGTGTTGGGAGTGTTCTTGGGGTCGCTGATTATGAATCCAATGAAAAAATTAAAAAATTCAAATAGCAGACCCAAAATGGAGGCTCTAAAATAACGGCCTTTGATATTGAGAATGCGATTTACGCCATTTCTATTGATTCTAGAGAGAAATTCAAAGAATCAAAAAGTGTTTATAATGTGATTTTGCAAAGGACTACGCTATTTTGGTTACCTTATTATGTAACCCCTTCGCTCTGCCCTAGTAGTAGAGTCAATTTCTGCATTAAGTTCTTATTTTTTACTATCTAAAGATAGAGACTTGAAATCTTTTGTAATGCCTTCAGTACTAGACCAATATCAAATGTAATATGTTTAAGATAGGGACACGCCCCCTCGGGGGGTTGAAATCCCCATTTTAAACTCCCAATTTAACAACTCGGGAAGTTTTCAACCAAGTTGAGCAAAAACTATGTTGAAGGGAGCTGTGAGGTCGTTGATTATGAATCAAAAAAGAAAATCACAAAATTCAAAATGGCGGACACAAAATGGCGGTATTTTAGATTGAAAATGCGATTTACGCCGGTCCTATTGATTTTAGAGAAAAATGAGAAAAGCCAGAAAGTGTTTAGAATGTGATTCTGCATAGGAATACATAATTCCGGTTACCTTATTATGTAATCCCTTTACTCTCCCCTACTGAGAAGCCCACTAGGGTTGATTGAAGGGGGTTACATAATAATGTAACCAAAATAGTGTATTCCTATGCAAGATTACATTCTAAACACTTTTTGACTCTTTGGATTTTTCTTTAAAATCAATAGAAACGGGCGTAAATCGCATTTTCAATCTCAAATACCGCCATTTTGAGTTCGCCATTTTGTATTTCTTAATTTTCTCATTGGACTCATAATCAGGAACACCAAAACCCCCCAACATGAATTTCACTCAAGTTAATGGAAAACTTCCCGAGTTATTAAGTTGGGAGTGTAAAATGGTGGTTTCAACCCCCCGAGGGGTAAAACCGCCATTTTAAACATATTACATTTTATATTGGTTCAGTACTGAAGGCATTAGAAAAGATCTCAAGTCTCTATCTTTAGAAAGTAAAAAATAGGAACTTATGCAAAAATTGTCTTTACTACTAGGGCAGAGCAAAGGGGTTACATAATAAGGTAATCGAAATAGTGTATTCCTTTGCAAAATCACATGAATTTTTCTCTAAAATCAATAGAAACGGCGTAGATCGCATTCTGAATCTCAAAGGCCGTTATTTTAGGACCGCCATTTTGAGTTTTTTAATTTTCTCATTGGATTCATAATCAGTGACTCCAAGAACCCTCCAAACATAAATTTCGCTCAATTTGTTTGCGTTATTAAATTAAGGGTACAAAATGGGGGTCTCAACCACTTGGGGGACGTGCCCCCATTTTAAACATAGTACATTTTATACTGGTCCAGTACTGAAGGCATTACAGAAGATTTCAAGTCTCTATCTTTAGATAGTAAAAAATAATTAACTTAGGCATGCTTTTGCAAAAATTTACTCTACTATATAGAATGACTAGATTATTATAAAGCAGGGGATGAATGAACTTTCGTTCAAAGAGAAAAAATTGCAACACATGAAAAAAAAACGTTATAGGTCCTGTAAATGATTCTCCTTAGTTATCGTTTCAAGATTTCAGACGCGACTTCTGTCTTCCTTCAGAGATCAAACTCGTTCTGTAAAGTTTCATTGCCGGATTTATAACATAAATAACTATAAATCAAAAATGTTTCTTTTTATAACATTCTATTCGTAAAAAAAATCCTATACTAACATCCTATCCTATTCGTTTGTTGGCGAAGGAAATGGACATGAGCTCCAGATCTATGTCGCCACTGATCAAGGAAGACCTTAGTATGAGGACTGGACACTTGTTAACAGCTCGACATAATGAAATAAGAAGAGTTGGAGACAAGTCTCATTTGCAGAGATAGGTGAAAAATTTTCATCGCCCAATCTTGTTTCCCTGCATTTTATATTTGGATTTAGGATTGATGCATTATGATTACAATTAAAGTAATTGTCAAACAATCCACATAGTTGATTTGGAAAACCCGTTTGCACATCGCAGCTAGGATGCGTGAACTCTCCTAAAGTCATTCTATTTAGATTCCTTATAGGAATCGAGCCCAATTAAGTAAAATACTTGTATTTACCCTATAGCGGAGTTGTTCACATGATAAGATTATTATTTATTTATTATTTAGGCGGAGTTATTTATCGCTCGTAAATAGCAACATACAAAGTCACTTTAAATCCAAATAAAACATACTATTTTTTCCACTAGGGTAAAAGTGCCTCCTCTCTATGATTAGAAGTTTAGTCTAGCAATACCAACAATTTTTTATTAGAAGAAAAAAAATTAAAACAAAGGTCTTTGAATAAACCCCAGCGTGGCTGAATACTGGACAGTCAAATGTCGTTTTCTCGACATTGATCCAAGTGTAGGCGAATTTTCAGATATCGAATCTTGGTTCTCTAACTCATGTTTAATATGTATTTATTTTTAAGCGTTTTATATGTATAAAATGATGATGTACTTCAAACAATATTATTGCTTGGGTGATTGTTAAATCTAAGACGGCTGTGAAAACTGCTGCAGCGCTATATTTCCAGCGGTGTGTTGGACGCATTGTCACCCAAGTTTCAAGCAATTTTCAGATTCTGAGTCTCGGTTGTTTAATTGTCACTCGAGGGTTAATCAACAACCTGATACTAATTTTCGGTTCACTAAACGTTGTACAAGTCGGAGCCAATGTTCAGAAACCGAATCAGGGTTCCTTACAACTTGCCCAAGCTTCAGCCAATTTTCACCCGTTAGGTCAATGTCAGTTACCCATAGAATATACTTAAGTCAAATATCAGATACTATTTCGCTAATTTGCTTTAGCTAGTCTAAAGCTAAGTACTCAAAGCAGCGGATCCGCAGGCGGATGTCATACGATTGGTCGGATTGAGTCGATTTGACTCAAACCGACCAATCGTATGACATCCGCCTGTGGATCCGTTGCTGTGAGTACTTACCTTTAGTCAATCTCTACATATCAAGTGCCGGTTACATACTTATCACCCAAAACCTTAGCCAACTTTGAATCTTAGGTTCGCTAAACTAACTCCAGTTTTAGCAATCTTCAAAATTCAAAATTTTGGTTTCTTACCCTTCGGCTAAGGTTGGGTCAATATTCATATTATATTTTGCAAAATTTCTGTAAATGTGGTTTATTGTAAAGATGGATTAGTGGTTGCTAACCTACTGAATTTTTATGAACTTAAACTTACACTGGCAAGACTAAAGTGTAAACTATATTGACTTACCGACTGTACATATGTATTTGCACAAGAAGACGTACACTATGAAAGTGTTAGGTTTGTACGGTCTCAATATGTGTTGAGAGTCTAAGACATTAATCATTTATACGAATTTTCGATTTCTTCGTATTTATTTTGTTAATGAACATTTTATATCCAACACAAAAATCGACTTTGCATTCAGTTACGGCGAAACAGTAATGGTAGACTTCGTTGCTTGTTTGCACTAGCATTCATTAAAGGAAAAGGATTGTGTAATAGTTGCTTTGTTTCTCAATTACCAGCCTTGGTACTACATTAACATTCAAGATCGGTCCAAGACTAACTTTAGTTTTATTGCGATATCGGTGTCATTTATTGTCCAAAACATTGCATAACGTATTGATTTTAGCCAATAACAACCAATATTGGGTAACTCTGATCTTTCCATGTCTGAGACCAAGCTTGGTATCAAATTATCATCCCTACTTTAGTCTAGCATTGGGCCATTTTCGGATATTAAGGTTGTGCCAAGGTTGATAAACATTGTTTCAAACAAAAGCTTATAGTGGTATTTTGTTTTAAATGGAGAGCCGCGATTGCTAACATAATTAAGCGTCAAATAAACTGCCACTTTTAATTCTGATAACGCAATATACCTACTATTTATCTATGGTTTATACAATGTTATCAAAAAAGACTACATTAAGTTAAACCTGTCTTTAATGTGGACTTAAAGTACACGTTCCATAAAACGTACATGTTTTGTCGTTAGTAAGTGCTTTATTTAAAACATAAGTTAAAACATAAATTTACAAGAGGTAGGTACATGTATAACAGTGTAACATACGTATTCTGTATTTCGTTAGATCAACAAATGCTGGAAAAAATGTCTTAAGCAAAAATTCTATAAAAATGTTGATTAATTTGTTGTTTCGATTTGTTTTAATCTTAATAAAGTTGGTAACTCTTTTTGTTAATCAAATCACGGGAAATTCAATGGTCCTACATGATACGTGCGTGACTTCGGAAACAACAAGCATTTGTAGTAAAAAACACAATATTTAATTTGTTTATATTAAACTCTTATCGAGTTTAGTAAAAATTAAAAGAGTATCTGCCTTTATTTCAATCGAAATGGAATCTGGATAAAAGCATATTCAATTTAACCGTTATTCCCGAGATTAAAAGAAACTTTGTAGAATATCATATTTATACAAATACTACGTTACATAACTGATTTATGTCTAATACATCTAAATTTCAAAAATGTGCTATACTAATTATACGCAATATTGGTACTGGTTGCGTTCTTATTGACTTTTATTGACAATAACAAAAGAATTCCCTTTTTCTGGTTTTGTTATATTTTCAATTCATTATAGAAAGAAATTTCTTTCTAATATATAACCGATCTAAGTATTTCTAATCAAATTACTAAAGTTTTCATTTAAAAAATACAACTTTATGAAGTAAACCAGAAATCAATGATTATAATTAGAAAAGCCTTATTCAACTAGTCAGTGCTACTCATAAAGACGCTTTAATAGTGTCGAAACGGCTTTTTAATATCTTTAATATCAATTCATAAGAAATACAAAAACGACAATTTCCTATAACTCAAAAAATAAAAAATAAGTAAATCGAGAATGCTTGCTTGTTTTCTTTTGTTATCTGGCCACTAAAATGCCCTCGGCGAGCAATTTAAACCACCCGATTTCAACATCTGGAGACCCACAAGAGAACCTTTTTATGAAATGTGCATCTATGGAATGTGGAGTCAACGCTCTGTATATATAACTGCACATAACGGTGGTATCTTCTGACCTCCGAACACTTGGCAGCGCTGCTGGAGGTAACAGCGAACTATAAGTATCTTCTTATATATAAATTTTGGAGGTCGGTTCGTATCTTCTGTATACTCTATATATGACAAAATAAAACAAGGGAAATAATTTCCCCTTTCTTGAAATTCGGATTCTAGAGGTTCCCCTCATCACAAATATAACAAATTTTTAGCAATATATCCACGGGAATACCCGGAAGTCAGGCCGTCTCCTCTGTATGACGGAGGTGACAGCTTAACAGGCATCAATATATATATATATATATATATATATATATATATATATATATATATATTTTAGATAGAGTTAATTTTTATCAAGTTGGATAATGATTTTACATTAAATAATATTTTGAATGCAAATTCATATAGAAAAATTTATCGACTCTGCTGGGATTCGAACCCAGGACCCTCCACTGTCTAGGTGGTATCTCTACCAACTGAGCTACAGAGAACGACTACCAGCATAGCGAGAAATTTTCCATATGAATTAGATATCAAGCAAACATGCAAGTAACTAGATATTTTTTGAATACTATTAATCAATTAATTAATTAATTTGCGGATCTTCATTAATAGTATTCAAAAAATATCTAGTTACTTGCATGTTTGCTTGATATCTAATTCATATGGAAAATTTCTCGCTATGCTGGTAGTCGTTCTCTGTAGCTCAGTTGGTAGAGATACCACCTAGACAGTGGAGGGTCCTGGGTTCGAATCCCAGCAGAGTCGATAAATTTTTCTATATGAATTTGCATTCAAAATATTATTTTATATATATATATATATATATATATATATATATATATATATATATATATATATATATATACATACTATGGGTGGTATTTAGTTTTCCTCCCGTGGCAACATACAAGGCAACCTGGTAACCTACGTTTATGTATTGAATGTTCAATTTTGTTTTTTTTACAGACTTGACTAGCAGCAACTTATTAGTCATACCCGTTGTGACCACGGAAATTGACTCTTATTCAGTGACAAAACCTCATCTGTCAACTGAAATTCACTTCGAATAAATCGGCACGGTACAACCCTTTAGTGTTATTTCATTTACATTTTAACTTATTACAAATTGTTTACACTATTTGTTTCCGAAACCTATGGAACAAATGGAATTTTAATTTCTGTATTTCGTTACCCTACTATTCGATATTCTAAACTTCCTTTTCTAAATTATGACCGTTGCCAATTTTCATAGTTTTTCTGATTTAGAATAAATAATTTTTCCATATATTTATTCTCCGTCTGTGACTATTTATTAATAACTAACCGAGTTTTATCTCTTTGCTATCGCTGTTCATTTCCAAAATGCCTTGGTTATAAACCCTACAAAATTTTTCTTATCATCTATAAGCCTTATACTCTAATGGGAACACTTGCGTAAAATGCTTCGCATGTTCTCGATTCATATGCTAAATGAATCACAGAAATCCACCCACCACCACTTTTCTTTCTTACTCTTTATATACCTTTGAATATTTAGATTTTTGTCAGGCCTTATTTTGACATCTTGCTGTAACCAGTAAGACAATTTAATCACTGATCAAAGATCACCCCTTTCTTCTTTTGTCTTCACCGACATTAATCAATCTAATTTTGATTGTTACACCTTTATTTGTCTATCTTTTGTCGCAATTGCAAGGTATTGAATGAATTACTTACATGTATTTCACACTTTTTTATGTACTTTTTAGAATCTCTCTTACTCCAAATAACTAAATTTTTATGTCGTTTATGAGTTTCACCTGTTTTATTATTATGTAAACTTTGCACTTGCCACGTTCAACTATTAAGCTCAACTATTAAGATTATTAAATTATTAAATTATATTCCTATTTTACATATTGTAATGCTGACACTTTCTTTCGCAATCTACGGTTTCTATTTTATATTATTATTACTTCTAAATTTGATTTTTTCTTTTTTTTTTACTTTATTGGTCATATTTTTTCCCTTATGAAAGTTATTGTCAGTACCATTTCTTTCTTGACACGTATAAGTGTGAATATAGTGTCACATTATTATTCTGTTTCATGAATTCATATTTTATTAATCTTGTATTTAACACTCACAATATTTTTGTTCAGATCTATTTTTATGTACGAACTTATTTTTCTTTATCACTTTTCATGTTTTTGTTTAACTGATATCGAACTATTATTTTTTTTGACACTTACTATGAATGCGGACGTATCTGTAGTTTTAGTTAATTGTATTTTTAATCATTTTTGTATTTTTTGCTTTGCTTTACTTTAGAGACTTCTATTATACACTGTTCAAGTACGTTCATTGAATTCCTTAGATGTTCACTTTTCTAAATTTTTGTTTTTGATTGTTACTTACTACGGACTGTTTCTTTCTTCGCCTGCACACATGGATTTTCCATCGGCATTAGCTAAATGCTAAATGGTTTTCAACTGGATGAATACTCTGGCTGTTCCAATTGGTTTCTACCGACCATCACCTATGGTTCGAATTTGAAAATAATCATCTCCAGACCAATATTGCAACCAATTACCGCTGCAATCGCATAATTTGGTCAAGAAGAATAATTCTCTGAGCATAAGCTCTCCAGATGTGTTACTTTATATTATACACATCCCGCGCTATGACTACGAGTCAATAGCTTTTATGGAACCTCAACCAACAACCAGCTCATGACGCCACTATGGTAGCATCAACTTGCTTCGCATCTATGCCATGCGCACTTCAGACAATTCCAAGCCAAGCAGTTCTCATCTTCAACTTCAACATCTCATCTTCAACCCCGGAAAACATCTTTCGAAACAGTCAGTAACATTATTTTTCACGATATTCACTTTTTATTTTTCACAATATTTATTTTTCTTTATGCTTTCGACCTTTTGTTTTCTGCATTATTCTTTTAACGTACTTTTTCTTAGCTATTAGTTACACATGTTACATTAGTTACGCAAACCCCACGTGACAGTATCCTTCTACAACACTATTTGAACGCCAACCGCCGTGTCTCTTTACAACTGTTAAATCTGCCCCAGAGTCTGCCAGTAAAGTTGCACTCGAACGTCTAAAGCTACCAAGAAATCGTGTAATTTCTTCGGGAAATTTTGAAATAGTATTTATTCCTACAGGTTGTACTGTGCATTTTTTGTTTTTGTAATTGATGAACAACCGTTTGTGTAAAATACTGCCAGGTCGTAATTTTCTGTACTTCCGGAAAACGTCAATTGCACAAATAGAGTTACTTCCATTGATGATAGTAAATGTTCTGGGCCTATAAGTCTTCGTGTCAGGAATATTGATCACAATTACGTTGCCTCTGTCATCAACATGATCAACTGACATAGCAACCAATTCACCAACTCTACAGCCTCCAAAAGCTCCCACAATTAGAACGACTTTTTGCAGCAAATATTCATCATCGGAAGCAGTGTCCAAGAACCTTTCCATTTCTTCGAATGTGAACACCTTAGATTTCTTTGATTTGTGCCCTACAGATTGTTGTTTTAGAAAAGCAGACACTTGATGAAATCTACAACAGTTATCTAATATCTCAAAACTCATAAATAAAATCAGCTTCACAAACCTGCTTATGTCAATATTTTCTTTCACGGATAACATTTTCTTCAATTGAGAGTAATATGCCCACAAGGACGAAGATTTCGCATTTTTGGATCGTTCAGAAATATAAGCCTAAATTATTCTTTCGTCTACTCCCCTTGCATCCTTCCGCTTTCTCCATTCACAAAAATTCGCATACCCCTTTTCGTATAATTGTTTAGATTTTGCTGGCACCATTTTATTTATAGCTTGTAAGGCTTCTTGAATGACCAATTCAGGAACAAAAACCTGGTTTTCCTCTTTATCATCACAGATTACGGCCATTTTTTGAATATTTTTACATACACTTGACAATTCTCGCACTTTTGAGAAAAATTAAACAACTCGTTGTCATGGAAATTTAATTCGCAACCTACCTACATGATTTCTCTAGACCGTTCAGTGTGATTTTAATTTTTTTGGTAGATACATTTTCGTCAAAATTGAATAAAAAAATATATAAAACACGTGAATTAAACCAGTTTATTTGCTCGAAGAATTAATCCACTCGCGCTAACGCGCTCGTGGAATTAAACATTCTTCTCGCAAATAAACAATGGTTTAATTCACTTGTTGTATAATATTTATTATGTTTTTTAATTCGTTGTACTGTTTGTTCAAATATGTCATTTAATATGTTATAAAATATTTCAACTTTATAGTTAACGTCATTTGTTCGATGCAATACAGACCAATCCACATCTTTAATTAAATCATACATTAATCTAAAATTAGCCTTTTTAAAGTTATAAATATAAATGTTGTTAACCTCTATTTCGTTAGTTTTATTTAAGCAAAAATTAACATCAATCGATAGAGCCCGATGATAACCGTCTTCTTTTGTTAATAAATTCATTTCTCTTGTGACAACACAATTTACATTAGCCAAGACCACATCCAAAACACGCCCAACTGAATTCAATATACAATTTTTTTGAATTAAATTCATAAAGTTAATAAAGTTAATATAATTTTGTATTAGTTTTGAATTTTTCGATTTTAAATTATTTTGAAAGTCAATAAGTTCTGGAATGTTCATATCACCTAATACCAACAAATGTGAATCCAACAAAAAGTATAGGTTACTTATTATCTCGAATAATTCTTTATATTCATCTGCTTTCTGACCGGGGGGCATGTAAAATACAATCACATATAAATGATACGAATGCAATGAGACTTTAACACAAAGAATATTAGTACTGTGAAGATTGTGTGATAAAATAACTATTTGTTCAGAATCGTAGAATTTAGGAATTGCTGCAAGTGTTCCACCACCTCTCTGTTTTAGGGAATTAGAAATATCACGATCGCTTCTATACACATTATAATAATTAGAATCAAACAGTTCATTACTTTGTATACCTTCACACAACCAGGTTTCCGTTAAACAAATGATTTTTGGTTCTGTACACGTAACATTCAAATAGAAATCGTGAGTTTTTGTTCTTAGTCCGCGAACATTTTGATACTAAATATTCATGCGATAGTTTATGCTACCTGGGTTAAAATTATTTGCAACTTCTGTAATTCCCGTAGTTCCTGTTACTGGTTTCGGCGAGTAGTTTGTAAAAACGATTGACTTCCAGATGGTTTAGTATATACTTTGTAAATTTCTTCATCCGACGATGGTAGTTGAGGATAGAGAGACGTAGTAATATTAGTAGTAGTATGATCCCAATATGAATTTTTTGCGTTCACTGAATTTTTAGTATTTATTGTTATCAAGTTTGAATTGCAATTCCAGGCACTTATTACAGTTTTATTAGAATCTTTAATATTTTTGACTAATACTGATATGTTATTACATAATTTGTCCTTTCCACTCGAATTTAAATGACGCCCATGATGCGTAAAGTCACCTCTATTAACTAGTGGGTTAATATCAATTAATGAAAAATTTGCGTTTTGAAGAATTAGGTCATTGTATAATTGCAAATTTATTTCGTGTATAAATTTGTTTAAAACTGGTCGACCATTCCAATACGGCACGGTTATTATTAAAACATTTGTATTAGTAACGGCACGAAGACGCTGCAACGAATCTGGCTGGATTTTCTTTCCATATGGGGTATTATTACTACCGGCTAATATAATGAGATAATCTTCTTTAGTGAGTTTAGAACAAGTATTATCTACTCCTGTAATTACATTTTCAAATGTTGCATTTGGTTTAAATATTCCAGTAATGTTAAATTCACTTTCTAAACTTAATTGCAATTTATTAGCTAATCCACGCCCGTGACTGTCCGCTAGTAATAATAGTTCAGGTTTATTTTCCACATTTAATTTTTCATTAATATTCAGAAAATTCAGTCTTTTTAATTCGTGTTTAATTTCACTGATTTCATTATGTAATTTATTTTGTGAACAAATGAGTCTTTTAATTTCAATTTTTAATGAGTTTAATTTTTCAAAATTTTCGAATCAATTACTTTCTATCGTTTCATTAACACTTACATTATCATGCATGATTTGTTCTGATGGTTTATTAGCAATTTCATTTAATTTTAGTATTTCGATTAATGATTGAATTTTACCTTCCAATTTATTTATTTTGGTTTTTAAAAATAAAATAGTATCTTTATCGTAGCGATGAACTTTCCTGGCCCGAAATCTTATTTTTAACTTTACCTTATTTGTTATAGTATCGTTGAGATTTTCTTCAATATTCATATTACCATTCATATAACTCGAGTTTAATTCACATTTTTAATTTATTAACTAGCTCACTTTTATTGCCTCTAACCGATATATTTCTTTTACCAAGTTCTGTCTTTAATTCATTAACTTTCAATTCACTTATACGTTTTCCCATTTTTCTATGGATCTTAATAAGATATCGCGAAAAAAAAGAAAAGATTGTTAGATACTTGGACACAATAAAGTTGAATAAAAATTTAAAAAACAAATTCTGCACTGTTTCACATTTTTTTTACAACTTGATATAATAGAAAAGTAACAGATTAATAGTATATTACATGTTGAGTTGGTAAAGGACATCTTTACAAGCCAAGCGATAATTGTTTGATCGGGACGGTACGTCGAGGTCAAACAATATTGCGAGGTGTGGAAACTTTACCAACGAAACATGTATACTATTTTATTCACAATAATTAGGCTTAAGACGTAATCAAAATAAAAAGTAATTTTAAATTTTAAAATAAATTTTTTATAAACTGTCATAATTTCAATCAGAGCCATCTATCGACCAAAAGAAATTTTAAGTAAGGTTTCATTCTTCGCCGCTAGATGGCAGTGTATGCGTTCAGTATTTTTAAATTAGAAATTAATTAATTTCATTGTAATTATTAAATATAAAATACGGAAAAATAAAAATAAAACTAATATTAAATAAAAAATATGGTTTTAGCGTTAAATATATTTATAAAAACTTAAATTTAAATCGGATAAAACGTCCTGTTTTAAATTATTCAGAAAAAAAAGTTGGTTATAACTTTACATGTCAGTTTTACAGACATGTAAAGGAAATTGTTAACCACTTTGGTGTTGCTATAGCAATAGCTTACTTTCCAAGGTTTTTACAACATATGAAATGTACCTATTGCAATATGATTGTGAATAAAATATTTTTTGTACTTTGCGTTTATATCAAGGCTCATTCAGAACCGAAAGTAGTGCTGAACTAGCTCATTTGAGTTTCAAATTAGAACTAGTGTAATTTAGTTTTTCGAGGTTGTCAGTCATGAACCATGACAAATGAAATGTCATTGAAATCATTGTTAAATTAAAATTTGAATTTTCAAATGTCAAAATTTGACATTTATCGATTGTTGGTACCAACCACGATAAAATTCCCCAAATTTTAAAAGTGCGAATTTTTATTTTAAAACGGATAAAATTAGTAAAAAAGAGGTGCAAAGTACAAAAAATAGTATAAAGAACTCGTTTTATGACATTTATTGCACTCATGCTTTACAAAAACTCCCGCTACGCAGCCGTTTTTTAAACTAGCATTCGTGCAATAAATCATGTCGTATAAAACTTGTTCTTTAATATACTAAGTTAGGTTAAAGGTGAGTGTGGCGTCCTGTCCGCCCTGTTTGTTGGAATATCTCGTTCAAAAAATCACTACTATACTATGAAAATGGCCTCATGACCGAAACTATGTCAGTTAATATATTCTTTTAACAATTATTAAATAGTTATGTGGAAAAGAAATTTTTTATTTAATCTATTTTTCTTTTTAATAGTTAATCTCAGTAGGTATTCCCCTACTTGAGTCCATCCCCACCCTTTTTATGCAAATGACCCGCGATCTAATTAATATTCAAATGGGGCGTGGTCTAATTAAATGCGCGAATTAAATTAATTGATCTAATTAAATTAATTCACGGTATCATTTACATATCTCCTCTCTCATTTACATATATGATTTCTCATATGCATGCGCGAATTAAATTAATTTAATTACATTTATCATTTCTCATATGCATGCTCGAATTAAATTAATTCACGGTATCATTAGCATATCTCATTTCTCATTTACATAACTGATATCTCATTCTGTACATCTCATTTTTATATATTATTTGTCATCTCTCATCTCTCTCTCATAAATTTATTTCAAAATAAATCTTATGTTGTCATTGCTAAATGATATTTAAATATAGATCTACACGTCATCATGTAATTATGCGAAAACAATTTAACATGTAGAAACGTAATAATAAAAATTTGCTTTCAAGTATACAAAGTATCTCTAAAAATTACTGTCAATCAACAGTCATATTATCTCTATTGCATTCTGACATGTTCTCTTCTAATTTGAAAGAAAACACGTAGGGTCGTTATGATTTCTTAAAAATTTATTTAAATAATTCCGATAAATATTTATAAATAAAACTTAGAAAAAGGGATATTGTGTAGTACCATTTTAAAGTCAAAAAGCTTATACCGTTTTAAATTTTACGCTTTTCAACTGTTGCCGCTCTTAAATGAAATTATACTTAATTAGAAATGTAAACGTCATACGGCTGACATTTAAAATACATCCGAGCAACATAATTGATAATTTTATCATTTCTCATATGGATGCTCGAATTAAATTAATTCACGGTATCATTAGCATATCTCATCTCTCTATCATAAATTTATTTCAAAATAAATCTTATGTTGTCATCCCTAAATGATATTTAAATATAGATCTACTTTGGCATGTTTAAATCCAAACGTCATAAACATTTAAAATACAGTCTACAAGTAAATCGATAATGGTCATGTAATTATTATCTAAGCATCTTTTCATTTACAATTATCTAGTAAAAATGTATTGTTTCATACGACCAACAAAGGAATTTAGTGAGTTAGTCATAAAGAAACTTCAATGTAGACAGATTTGATGTACGCTTTATTAACTTTTTAACTAAGAAACATTTTTATTATTATTTAGTTAGACAAAGTGTTTTTATAATAACAGCTCTCAAAAGAGTCATTCCTTTAAAAATAATAATAATGTTCATGTCGTACTAATTACGTAGACGCTAAAAATGATATAAAACCGAACGCTTTTTTAAAATAAATCATCTCGAAAGTGTTCCTCGAATCATTAAGATACTTACATCTAGTGCAATATTAAAATCAGGTATGTTTATTTTCATTTGCTTATATTTAAAAAACTATATGTAAATGATTTACGATTGTTTTTAGATTAACTTCCATTTAGATCATCTACAGTTCCTAAGAAATATAATTTGTTTATTTGAAATCAATCATGTAAGTGCTTTAATTTTTAATTATTTTATGCAAACTAATCATTTTGAACTTTCTAGATCGTCTACAATTCCGTATCATTAAGAAATATTAATTTTCCTTATTTGAAATTCGTCAAAGTGAGTGTTGGTTTATAACTATATGTATGTATATATTTATATTAATTATTTCACTTCTTACAGCCTCCGACTAACATCTGACCAAAACAATGTCTTCTTCTTCGGCATCCAATTACGATAGCGACTATATTGATGATTATGAAGATGCTGATACAGCATTTTGGTCAAACGACGATCAAGAATTGCAGCAGCAATTTCATAGTTGTATCTTAGATGGTGGAGCGTATAATACAATCTCGATCTCAGCTATTGTATGTTATGATACAGAGTTATTTTTACCGAATGGTGAAATATTGATAAATACTCAACGGTATACCACGGAGGCGGTCCACATTCACGGAAGCAATAACGAAGAAAATGTGACACAGGAATATGACGAACTTTTACAGTTAATCAAAACAAAAAAAAATAGACAATTAGGGGTAAATTATGTTACGTTTTTGAAGTTTATTCGTGTACAGTGTGTGTGCGCGCGTGTGTGTAACAGTTTAGATATGTAATGTATACGTTTTGTTTCTTACTTAAGTCTATTTTGTTTGTATGTTTGTAATATTTAGACATTTACGAAAATTAAATCAAGTTGAACAGCAGATTACTATTTTAAATTTAATAGATCATACGAATTATCTTACCCTGTTCTGAATGACTGCTTTGTATAAATTGTGCATTGTTTGTAAATGCTCTCTAAACTAAAATATTCATATATGAGAGAATCATTTATTGAATATTATTATTTATAAGATTAATAGAAGTATTGCATTCCTGATATCATAAGATAACGATAAAACACATGATTATTCTTAGACTAAGGTCTAATTTAGGTAGTCAAATTGTAGGTAATCGAATTGTAGGTACATATCATGATATGATATCATACAATTATATTCTAGTAAGAAATGTAACAAAGTCGTTGCTATAAATAACAACATTCTTTATCACGATCATCTATCATTATCATAATCATCTAATGTCATGCAGAGTCAGCAGCTAGCTCCTAAGTTCGTATATGCGAAAATCGGTATTATATAACACACACATCAGTCTACATTCATTGTTCTAATATTGATAGGAACTTTCTAGAATCTATAAAGGTGTACTACATATATTCAACTAATTTGAATATACGATAACGGGTACTCATTATACTTCTATGCACACAATCGAGGTATCAGTACACTCCAACCACGTGATCAAGATTGTAGTATTCAATTCAAGCTTCCTAGCCCCTATACAAGTATTCTAGAACACAGAGTATTTATCACCAAACGTATTCTTCATATATGAAATCATAAAGTTCGAGTCTAACTAATGACGAGGTGAAAGAATAGGTGCAATCGGTTTATGCCCATACCAGGCTCCCTATGATTATTATAAATGTCTTAACAGAATAAAAAGGGTGAAATTAATATAACTTATAGGATTTAATCAAACTAGAAAAATATCGATATATCCTACGTTGAGAAAATAATTATACTATGTAAGCATCGATACG
Source organism: Agrypnus murinus (assembly GCA_929113105.1). NCBI lineage: Eukaryota > Metazoa > Arthropoda > Insecta > Coleoptera > Elateridae > Agrypnus > Agrypnus murinus. The sequence goes on from OV816024.1 coordinate 3,471,135, forward strand.
CTACATACGATTGCGAGCCTGAGTATAAGCATAAACGCTATACTACAGATTTTTATCCTATTTCATTATATCTACTACAGACGAGGTGAAAGAATAGGTACATTTAACATGCGTATGCTACAATTATCTAATTTTCTAGTTTTCTATACGTAATGTAATTTTGAACAGATTTTAACCCTTTTCGTTATATCTACTACCCTTGTAAGCGATTTCTACATATACGTTCTTATTGTTTATACACCATATAGATATTCGTAGCATCTAAAGTTTATTTGAACGTTATTTTACAATATATCATACATTTCAGCAACTAGTAAGATTATCCCTCTCTATCGTAACCCAGTATGTAAGGACATTATGTTAAATACTATCTCCTACATGTAAATAAACATTTCTTTAAAGAGTTCGTTAGGTCACCTAATCTGTTATAATATTACTATGATATTAGATCTCGTCAATTACAGTTTTACCATTAGGACATACTTAGTAGGTTATATGTGCTAAGTAAAATAACAAACAGATATTTTGAAAATTTTATGCATTCTTGAGAGAACGGGGAATAATATTTAAAAACACACTGTAGAAAACATATCAGCAGAGAAAGGGAATACATAAATACAGTATGTTTTGTATGATGAGTTGTCGTCAGTTTAAAAGAATGTTAGATAATAAGTATTATAATTTCTTTTTTTTCTTGTTTAAAACATAAACACATTTAAGTTGTTCTTTTATTTTGGGTGTTGGGTAATAAACATTGTATAACAACCTGTTTTGTTATTCTTATCACCTAGTTCCCCGTAATTTTTAGTGTAAACCATTCAGTCATTAATTTTACCTCGACGAGTAAAGTTGATTGTGTTGTCCAAAGTGTTAAAGTGGCAATTAGTGTTAATGAGACAACCACTACTTAATTGGTGAGTTCGCTCACGAGTATTTTGTTCATCTTTTGAGGGGTGACTGTGGAGTGTCGGAGTTTATTTAATGAGAACGTGAGTTATATTGTCGATTTTATTGAGTAGCCACACCCATAGGGTTAGACAGTATTATAAACATTCTTGCTTTTCTTGCAATTATTCTGGAATGCTTTTAAATTACTCTAGTTGATATCTTTCCTTTTGACTTTATAGAGACCCAGATTTTATCTGATCGAAAAGGCAGCGTTCAGTGCTGTTCTGGGTCTAACTAATATTTCCTGGTGTTTGTGTTGTCCCAGCATATTTATCTGATCGAAAAGGCAGCGTTCAGTGCTTTGCTGGAGAGCATGTGTGGCCCAGACCTTATCTGTTCGAAAAGGCAACGTTCAGTGCTTTCCTGGGCTTGTTTGTCAGGAGTCGGTGCTTATCTGTTCGAAAAGGTAGCGTTCAGTGCTTATCCGACTCAACCTAAAATGTGATGTTATATGTATTTACTTAATTTAAGCTGATATAAGACAGTCTTTTGCTGATTGTATTATTCTCTGTGATTTTCTTATTTTATGAGCGATATTAGATAATCCCCATAAGTTGTTACTTTTTAGTTTCTATAGAATAAAACATAGAGCATTCATTGAGTAGTGAGTGAGTGAGTGATCTTATATCAATCTTCTCCTTCTTGGAGGAGCTCCTTTTGAGGTGCGGCAACGTACTCAGGATTGTGTTTTGTTTTACAGTGGTTAGATAAAATCGAGACCGTAGAGAGGAAAAACCGGACAAGGAAGTGTTTGCTTACGCAACAAGTCGGTTAGTTAATTAATTATTTTTATTTACCTGTGTCTCTCAAAACGTATCCTTACAAGAAATAAGTTCGTCGTCATATTTAAACGTTATTTTACAATACATCATACATTTTCAATAGCTTCGAAATACGCAGATATGTAATAATATACTACCTCTTGTAGGTTATTCAACGTATCTATAGTGAACTCGTATGATTAATAATAATCTGTAACCATTTTCGATACCCTCGAAATATAAGTCTATAACATATGTTTGTAATACGTCTTTAGACCTTTTGAGACACAGGGTAGTTACCTCTTGTAATATCTACAGTTATGAGAACCCTGAAGACTTAACCTGGAGAAATAAATCAGATAAATATTTTACTTTTATTGAAACGATAACTTTGCATACTAATATATGAAAATAATATAATGTATATCGCCTGATAAATAAAATTGAAATTATTCTTATTCTTTTACAATGAAATTTGTTTTGAAAAAACACGATAAAACGTTATGTATATTAATGCATGAGTACTGTTAACGCATTCATTATTCAGAGATTCACTTATAAGTAAACTATCTATTTAGCTGATTCAATAAAAATTTCGTTATTTAAAAATTCCTAACATGGATAGCTTTATCTGTTTTAGAATATTCAAAGGCAGTATATGACAATAAATTATCGTGAGACTCCTGATCTATACAAAACGTCTTATATAAAATTAGAGATAGAAGATTAAACCTATGATATATGGTGAAAATGCAAATATTCAACAATTCTAACCCCAATTTTTTCTACTTTTCTAGACGTAATGTAATTTTGAACTGATTTTTAACCTTTTTCGTTATATCTACTACCCTTGTAAACGATTTCTACATATGCCTTCTTACTGTGTATAATTTTGCCCCATGTAGATATTCTTCGTATCTATAGTAAACTCATATTTTAACGTTATTTTACAATATATCATCCATTTTCAATGGTTTCAAAATACGTAGATATGTAATAATATACTATATACTCTTGTAGGGTATTCATCGTTGAATATAGTAAACTCGTATGATTAATATTAATTTGTAATTATTTTCAGCACCTCCGAAATATATATCTATAACATATGTCATATGTTTTGTAATACGTCTTTATAACTTTGAAACTCTACGTGATTTCCTCTTACAATATCTCTAGTTATGAGAACCTTGAAGACTTAACCTGGAGAAATAAAACAGATAAATATTTTACTTTTTATTGAAACTAGTTAACTTATATTCTAACATACAAATATACAACAACAAAATAGAAAAGTATACTTGAGGGTAAGAAAGAAGTCCTGGACGCGGCTATCTATAACATATGTCATATGTTTTGTAATACGTCTTTATAACTTTGAAACTCTACGTGATTTCCTCTCACAATATCTCTAGTTATGAGAACCTTGAAGACTTAACCTGGAGAAATAAAACAGATAAATATTTTACTTTTTATTGAAACTAGTTAACTTATATTCTAGCATACAAATATACAACAACAAAATAGAAAAGTATACTTGAGGGTAACATTTTGTATAACCATTATCTTTTATTCTATAATACCTTCTTCTTTAAGCTCAGAAATAATTGAAATAATCTCATCCTAGTTTTCTAAACTACTGCTACCCCTCTGTTTTAAGGTATACAGTAGACGAAGCCTATCGACAACTTGATTCCAATACGGCGTTTTGTTTTTGGAATTTGAAATTGGTAGCTACGAATACATTTTTAGGACAGAACGTAGGGAGCAGAGTAAGTACAAAACAACATACTTTCATACAAGAACGTTTATTGATACGAGTAGTTTCGACGTTACTTAAAACATAATACATAACTTATATATAATATCTATTAAAATAGTACATTTCGTATACACTAATAATGGTACTACATACCCGACTATAAAGTAAACATGGTAAGTATAACAGCAGTTTAAAAGAATAGATAGTAAATATAACTATATCTAATTATTTTGTACTTATATAAAAAGCCGCGGATCGACTGATGTTACGGGCCTCATGTAGTAATAATATCTGTATATAGTTTTCAAATTGTTATATCTTTTACACGTTTCACTGTGTTATCAATTATTTTGTAATGTTATAACATGTATTATATTATTCGTAAATAATAGATGTAACATGATTTATTTCTTGTCTTTTTATTTCTGTAATTTAAGGTAAAAATAAAAATGTAAATAAAACGTATCAAGATGATGCAGGAACTCAAAAGGATCATCTAGCAGAACGTTTGCTGCGCGAGAGAGGTAAAGAAATAAGAAACATATATAGAATGTATATTGTTTATTTTATCATATTACATATAAATAGCAATACAATAAGATCATCTTACATAGTACAAATTAAATATTTACTTGTTTATTTATTAAATATTAAATATTTACTTATTTTATGATTTTTCTCGCTTTAAGCTCTGCGATGACTGAAATTATTTCATTTTCGGTTTCGTTTTCGAGACTGCTGCTAAGAGCTTTCTTTACAGCATACAACAGACGAAGTCTGTCCACTAGTTGATCGGGTGTACTCTGACGTATACAATCCGGTTTTATCTTGTTTAACTTTTTGGGAAGACTAATCCCAAAGTCTGTTATTCTGTATAAATTTGGCCTGATTACATTTTCGTATTTCTAATGTCTTTCGTCGCTATAGTCTTTCTTATGAGCATTAGTAAGTGTGATTATTTTCATATAGTTGTCGATATCTTCCTTTGTTGGACTAGGAGAGCTTATTCGTTTAAGCGTGTATTACATACCTGACTATAAAGTAAACAAGGTAAGTATAACACCAGTTTAAAAGAAAAGATAGTAAATATAACTATATTTAATTATTTTATAAAATACTATGTTAACTAAGCGGTAATATACAGAATATATACGCCTGTATTCGGCCTCTAGAGGGTTCATACCCTAATATAAGTTAGTGCAAGAGATTAACGGTCACTGACCGAAGGGTTAAGGTTAAGGGTTAAGGGTTAAGGGTTAAGGGTGAAGGGAGAAGGGAGAAGGGAGAAGGGAGAAGGGAGAAGGGAGAAGGGTGAAGGGTTAAGGGTGAAAGGTTAAGGGTTAAGGGTGAAAGGTTAAGGGTGAAGGGTGAAGGGTGAAGAGTGAAGGGTGAAGGAAGAAGGGTGAAGGGTGAAGGGTGAAGAGTGAAGGGTGAAGGGAGAAGGGTGAAGGGAGAAGAGTGAAGTGAGAAGGGTGAAGGGTGAAGGGTGACTAGCCAGGGTTAATTAAGTTAAACGGAACGTGATATATAAATAGGAGTTAATGTTCAATCATTAGTTAAGATGGAACGTCGACGTGAGTGTGATGTGTGTCGTACGAGCGTTTTACGATCAGGGTTTGCACGTCATATTAATCTACACAGTGGACACAAAGTTCAGTGTTCTATTTGTTTAAAGTATTTTACACGTCTTGATAACTACAGAAATCATTTGAAACTTGTTCATAGTACCCTAGATGATGATAATAAGACTTCACCTAGCAATAATGTAATAATTAAAGACGTGAATCTGAAACGTCGACACAGTGACACCACAGTTCATGAAACCGCTATGACAACTACAGAAGTCAATAAAAAAGAAAATAATAATAAAATACTAAACTCCCGTAATGCTATACGTAAGAAATTAGCCTACTTTCACGATGATAAAGCAGAACCTCGACCGGGGACCGTTAATCTCTCACCGAAACTTGAACACACATCTCCAGTAACAACTGTTGAAGATGAAGAAGAAGGAGAAGACTTCGGTTCTGACTTAAAGATTTATCAGGAATTCTCCAAGTATTATAGAGCATTATTAGCTAGCGGAGAAAACAACAACGTAGACAAAACTAGGTACGCTCTATATAACGACATCGATGAGTGGCGATTTGGTCGTTCGCAAGTACTGTTTCAGGGAAAAAATATTTTAATTAAAAACAAATTTTTCAATGGAACATCCGGTTTGTTTAATTTACTAACACTTAAACGAATAAGCTTTCCTAGTCCAACAGAGGAAGATATCGACAACTATAAGAAAATAATCTCACTTACTAATGCTCATAAGAAAGACTATAGGCGCAATGGTCGACTAATAAGCGTTAAACATTGGAAATACGAAAATGTAATCAGGCCAAATTTATACAGAATAACAGACTTTGGGATTAGTCTTCCCAAAAAGTTAAACAAGATAAAACCGGATTGTATACGTCAGAGTACACCCGATCAACTAGTGGACAGGCTTCGTCTGTTGTATGCTGTAAAGAAAGCTCTTAGCAGCAGTCTCGAAAACGAAAACGAAAATGAAATAATCTCAGTTATCGCAGAGCTTAAAGCGAGAAAAGTCATAAAATAAGTAAATATTTAATTTGTACTATGTAAGATGATCTTATTGTATTGCTATTTATATGTAATATGATAAAATAAACAATATACATTCTATATATGTTTCTTATTTCTTTACCTCTCTCGCGCAGCAAACGTTCTGCTAGATGATCCTTTTGAGTTCCTGCATCATCTTGATACGTTTTATTTACATTTTTATTTTTACCTTAAATTACAGAAATAAAAAGACAAGAAATAAATCATGTTACATCTATTATTTACGAATAATATAATACATGTTATAACATTACAAAATAATTGATAACACAGTGAAACGTGTAAAAGATATAACAATTTGAAAACTATATACAGATATTATTACTACATGAGGCCCGTAACATCAGTCGATCCGCGGCTTTTTATATAAGTACAAAATAATTAGATATAGTTATATTTACTATCTATTCTTTTAAACTGCTGTTATACTTACCATGTTTACTTTATAGTCGGGTATGTAGTACCATTATTAGTGTATACGAAATGTACTATTTTAATAGATATTATATATAAGTTATGTATTATGTTTTAAGTAACGTCGAAACTACTCGTATCAATAAACGTTCTTGTATGAAAGTATGTTGTTTTGTACTTACTCTGCTCCCTACGTTCTGTCCTAAAAATGTATTCGTAGCTACCAATTTCAAATTCCAAAAACAAAACGCCGTATTGGAATCAAGTTGTCGATAGGCTTCGTCTACTGTATACCTTAAAACAGAGGGGTAGCAGTAGTTTAGAAAACTAGGATGAGATTATTTCAATTATTTCTGAGCTTAAAGAAGAAGGTATTATAGAATAAAAGATAATGGTTTGTAACATTTCAATTTTCAATGTTTAAATTCGTTCCACTTATGTTAGTTAGGCAACCCATTTGTCGTTGGGTACTGACGTCACATGACAATTTCAAATTTTGTTTTTGATAATTCGGCCATTTTGGCGTTATACTCTTCGAGGAGAAGGACTGTCTCCACCTTCGAAGTTTTCTTCTTTAAATTTTCCAGTCATCCTGGTACGTTACGAGATTTTACAAAATATCTCAAATTTCTAATTTATTCTTCTTTTAGGAGTTACATTTATTATGAATATTGTCCATTGAAATATGGCTAGGTGTTGTGGTTTTGTTAACCTCTGTCCTCGTGTCGAGGGTAAGTTATTTAATGGTTCATTATACTTTCAAGGGTGCTAATATATTTTTCTCCTCGTAGTTTTACCCGGGAGTCTGGGATTTGGTTGTGGATGTACACATTTCGTTAGTTGAATGTGATTAATGTTTTTTTTACTTGGAGCATATAAACCATACTTTAATTGCTTCATAAGATTTCATCTGGAGGATCTAGAGCTTCATACTACCATGCAGTAACCCATGCTGATTTTGTTTAGAACCTTTCAAGAAAAAATGGCCAAGCAGATAAATAAATTAAAAAAGGTCAGATAGATTAGATTTTTGTAATTTCAAGGTTTGGTAATAACAAGATGTTTCGTTAAATTTAAATATTATAAATTTATAGTTTACTTGATTTTTTTCATATCGTATTAATTCGTACCTAATTTACATGTTAAATTTGTTAGTCAATTATCATTTAAATCATTGTCAGCCTGAGTGGCGAATAACTCGCACATTATCATGATTTTGATGTTGAGAGTTTTGGAAATGCGAGTAACCTTTTTAAAGGTGCATATGTTTTTTTTGAAGCTAGTAGCCGTTCTGATATTTATATATAACTTAATATCTACATAATTTTTAATATTTCATATAGATAAAGTTTTTAATCGATCTTTGATTTTTTTGTTAATTCAAGTTAAAGTTTGTACAGGGTATTTCGCCGGTAACATAACTATGGTCACCTTGTTTTATGATTTTTATAAATGCGTCGTACCTAGTGAGCTCACGAAGTATCGTCACGTTTTTCTTAAATTTAATTTCGTGCATAGGCGTTTCAGTACATGCGCCTCGGCGAATTAGCCTATTTCAGGTCATTTAATTGTATTCAATTTCAAATAGCTTTCCATTTTAAGCAACTAGTAATAACTCAAGTTTAATTATCATTTCAATTTTGGGAATCTTGACTTATATTAATAATTTTGATATATTTTATTGTTGATGTTATATTAACCAATTACGTTACAATTATAATTATATGTTTCCAAGTAACAAGTTTGTGTTTTATTCATTTTCTCATCACTCAGTTGGAACTGTTTCACTGGGTTTGCTTAAAGTTTATTTTGTTGAGCTGGTCACTCAGCAACTTTTCTAAATTTTTATGACCTGGCGTCCATTAATAACAAGAAAATATTAAATATATAAATAACAACTGTGGACCCACCCCCACGCATTGAGCTAGCGGTGGATTTTTTTACCAACTTTAAGCAAGCACTGTCACAGTGCCCAAAAGGGGTAATACAAAAATGGCGCCCGTATCGTGGGGCCCGATTTAAATATTCAAACTTTTGTACTTGGAAACAATTTTGTTGATAACGAGCTTTTGTTTTTGGGTTGTTTATTTAATTAATAGTATGGATCTCCAGTTAATGAGACCCGTCGATCTTTTGGCCGACGAGCTTTCTTACGAGTTACGCATTAGGGGAATTGTTACTGAGAGAAAAGATATTCCTACGAAAAGGAAATTGTTAGCCAAACTCTTAGAAAAGGATAGGCAACGAGGATACCCAGAATGTGAGGATCCTAATTTTAATTTTGAGCAAGAGCAAGAACAGATCTCGAAAATTGTTGATTCCATTAGGTCTTTAATAGATGAATTTGAGGGTTCGGAGTCGGATTCTTTGTTCAAACGTATTAGATCACGAACAATTCATCTAAGCAATCGTATTAAGCGAATTAAAGTCCCAAAAGACGATCTGGCAGGTGTATTAATTTTTAAAAATGAGTCTGTAGCTTCAGCTTTAGAACTTGAGGTTCTCCTGAGTGATAAGGTTAAGGTTGAGCAAGTTCCTTTATTAAATCCAGTTACAAATAATGCCATTCTAGGCACAACATTTGGCGGTGCATCTTCTGCTCCACCCGCACATAAATCCGTTCCAGTGTACAAATGGGATCTTAAGTTTCAGGGTAGCAAGGAAGAAGATTTTTTAAACTTTATAGAACGAGTAGAGGAATTAAGGATTGCTCGTCACGTAAGCAAGCAGAATTTATTTGATTCGGCTGTTGAGCTATTTGCAGGTACAGCTCTATGTTGGTTTAGATCAGTTAGATCCTCCATCAATGATTGGGATACCCTGGTCTCCAGAATGAAAGAGGAATTCTTACCACCGGATTATGTTGATAGCATTTGGCAAAAAATTCATTCTAGGTTTCAAATGAAGGGCGAGCCGATTCATGCTTTTGTTGCAGCTATGGAAGAGTTGTTTTCTCGTGTCGGTCATTATGTGGCTGAGTCCACTAAGCTGAAATACATTAGACGCAATTTACAACCGTTATACGTTTCGCAATTGGCTTTGGTTTCGGTAATTTCTGTCCCCGAATTGATTACTTTGTGTAAAAAGATCGATGAGGCCCAAGCCATAAATGAAAAACACAAGAGTAGTATTTCTCGTGAAGTTAATAAGGTTTGTGGAGTGGGTGGTTCAGAACCCAGCCGCTCTCGTAATTCATGCAGTGATTTTCAGACGAATAGTCCCTCAAAACTTACAAATAAAAAGAACATTTTGGCTGATAAAATAATTGTGTGTTGGAACTGCCGACAACAAAACCATACTTTTAGAAGCTGTTTGGCTAAACGTTCTAAATTTTGCTTTAAGTGCAGGAAGCCAGGCGTCATTAGCGCAGAGTGTCCATGTCCAAAAAACGCGGTAAAGAGACGTTAGTTCGAGGCCAAATCGCGTCTCTTAGTAATTCTTTCAAGGCCTCTTTTCTTCGGAACGATCCTTCTTGGTTAGCTTGGCTCCATAAAATTAAAGAGTTTTATAAGTGTGTACCCTCTGAGATGAATTCGAAGAACATTTCACCCCTCTTTGTTAGCGAGCAAACGGACAATAGACCTTTCATAGAGGTCAGTGTGTTTGGAAAAGTTGTACGTGCATTATTGGATTCCGGTGCGAATAGATCAATTATTGGTAAGGGTGCTTTGAGTTTCCTGAAACAATTTAAGTTGAAGCAGGGTGCTTCTTCAGTATATTCGGTTATGACCGCGGATGGAGCGAATCAGCGCGTGACCGGCGCTGTGGATGTTCCCTTAACTATTGATGAGGTATGCGTGGTCGTTAACTTTCTGATTGTGCCTTCCCTTTCTTATTCCCTGATATTGGGGAGTGATTTTTGTAGCGCATTCCAACTAAAGATTGATTTCAAGAATGGAACTTGGGACATTCAGCGTAGTCCCAATGGTTTCCATGTTGATGTTGTAGGTCAAGATATCACGCCATCTGGTGATGATCAGGTTAGTTTATCTGCAGATCAGAAGCAAGAAGCTGAACGTGTTATCGGTTTATTTAGCGAGATAAGCAGCGACAGTAGGTTGGGTCGCACCAGTCTTATTGAGCATTCCATTGATACGGGTGATGCAAAACCATTCAAACAACGTCAATACCCGATGTCCCCGTACATGCTGCGCCACCTCAATTCTGAGCTGGATGAAATGTTGACTTTAGATGTGGTCGAACCTTCTCACAGTCCCTATAATTCCCCGGTTCTTTTGGTGAAAAAATCATCCGGCGAGTTTCGATTTTGCTTTGATGGGCGTGCTTTAAACGCTCAAACTAAACTAGATTCTTATCCACTGCCGAGAGTAGACCGTATTCTCAATATGTTGAAGGAAACCCGTTTTATTTCTTCGATAGATTTACGTAGCAGCTTCTGGCAGATTCCATTGGATGTTAAATCCAAAGAAAAGACAGCTTTTTCCGTTCCCGGGAGGGGTTTATTCCAGTTCAAAGTGCTTCCGTTTGGCTTGTGTAATGCTGCACAGACGCAACAACGTCTGATGGATGCAGTTTTTGGTCCCAAATTCGAACCTAATATCTTCGTATATTTGGATGATATAATCATAGTTTCAAAGACTTTTGAGGAGCATACCCAGCTATTGAAAGATGTCCTTCAATGTTTAAAGGGAGCTAACTTAACGATTAATTTAAAAAAGTGCCATTTTCTTAAAAATCGCCTCAAATATTTGGGATTTATAATTGATGGAACTGGTGACGGTTTACGCACCGACCCCGACAAAGTTGCCGCTATGGTAAATTTTCCTAGACCAACAGATTATACTCAAGTAAAACGTTTTCTCGGTATGTGCTCATGGTATAGACGGTTTGTGCACAACTTTTCAAGTCTTGTAGCCCCCCTCAATGATTTAATTAAAGGTAGAAAGAAGCGACAAAGTATTTCTTGGAACTCCGAAGCCGAGCAAGCTTTTGTTAAGATTAAGCAGGCCCTCGTTTCAGCCCCTATTCTTAGAAGTCCAGATTTCAATAAGAGGTTTACCATTCAAAGCGATGCCTCGAATAAGGGAGTTGGTGGGGTGCTTACACAGCAGTTAGATAATGAAGAGGTTGTCATCGCCTATTGTTCTCGTACACTTTCCCGTGCTGAGCAAAATTATACTACAACTGAGCGAGAGCTCCTAGCTCTGCTTTTCTCTATTGAGAAATTTCGTCCCTACGTCGAAGGTGCTAGGTTCACAGCTATAACCGACCATCATTCACTTCTCTGGCTAAACCGCCTTAAAGACCCCTCTGGCAGATTGGCTAGATGGGCTGTAAAATTGTCCCAGCATTCGTTTGATCTGATTCATCGAAAGGGAAACCTAAATGTAGTTCCGGACGCTTTATCGAGAGTAGAAGTTCCTGAGATTTCTTCGATAGAGATCAGTCCTGAACAATTAGATCCGTGGTATGTCGATTTAGCTTCTAAGATCTTGCGAAATCCAGATAGATTTCCTCTGTTTCAAGTTAAAGACCAGTTGATTTATAGGCATGTTGCTTCTGGGATTCCTTTCCGTTCAAATTTACCCGAGTGGAAACTCTATGTCCCTTCATCTAAGAGGAAAGACGTGATATCTTCATTGCACAACCCCCCGACAGCCTCCCATTTAGGCGTTAGTAAAACCTTAAAGCGTGTTCAAGAGATTTATTATTGGCCTAAGATGCGGGTTGACGTTCTTAAGTATGTGCGCAATTGTCACGTCTGTGGTGAACAAAAGGCTCCTAATAAACCACGCATGGGACTCATGGGGTCTGAGAAAAATGTTCGATTTCCTTGGCAGGTTATTGCCGTTGATGTTATGGGTCCATTGCCTCGTTCGAAGAACGGGTGCGTTTATCTCCTAGTCGTAGTGGACTGGTTTACCAAGTTCACACTGCTCTTCTCCTTGCGCGATGCTAAGGCTAAGCGCATTGTTAAAATAATGGAAGAAAACGTGTTTCTTGTTTATGGAACCCCGCAGTTTATCCTTTGTGATGATGCGACGCAGTTTGCTGGTTCAGCATTTAAGAATTTAGCTAATTCCTATCAGGTACAGAAGATATGGTATAACGCTCGCTACCATCCACAGGTAAATTTTGTTGAGCGCTCCAATCGCACCATAGGCGCTGCAGTTAGGTCGTACATTGGCTCCGATCAACGCAATTGGGACGCAAACCTTTCAAAAATTCAGTATGCACTAAATTCCGCCGTGCATGATGTTACAGGGTTCAGTCCTTATTTTCTTAACTTTGGCAGGACAGTTTCTTTAGCTGGTAATTTTTATGGAAAAATTGAATCTACTTCTGATATAGAGTTACAAGCACGTGACCGTGTAGACTTTGTAGGTGATCTTAAAGAGCTCACTTCCGTCTTCAAGGTGGTCCGGGATAGGCTTAACCGTGCCTATACCCGTAGCGCTGCTAATTATAACTTAAGGAAGAAAGATGTTTCTTTTAATGAAGGTGACAAGGTATGGCGTCGCAACAAGGTTTTATCAGATGCTTCAGTGCAGTTCTCGAGTAAACTCGCTCCTAAGTTTATTCTTTGTAAAGTAAGAAAAAGGATTTCTCGTCTAGTATACTCTCTAGACAACCCAGACGGGTCTGATGCCGGTGAATGGCACGTAAAAGACCTCAAAATGTATTTAGGGTCCAATTCGGACGTTTCCGTTGGCTAGGCCAGCTCTTTCCTTTGCTCCAATCATTAGGTTAATTTGCATGTTCAGTGTCTACTGGACGGGCATATTTAGCCCCAATTGTCATTGGATTAAACTGTGACCTCTTTTTTTGGTTACTCTAATTTGTTACTTTAGATGTAAGTATCTTTAAGAATCTTTAGATTAGATTTTGTGTTGAAGCTTCAACAAAGGTTAAGTATGTCCCTAATATTTTTTGAAGATGTTTGAGCTTCCTCGATTTAGCTCTCCCCTGATATGACTATACCGTTTAAGATTTGTCTACCATTTTCTGACTAATTCCCGGATTTGACTCCTTTCTAGGCGTATGGTACGCGTTAGTTACTAGTATCGAGGTTGCTGTTCTTCTTTTTCGCCCACCGTGGATTAAATAAGTTTATAATCTACTGTTACTAGATTAAGCTCATAAATATAAGCCTAGGTTAGTTATTATAGGTTAAAGCTGGGATTGCATGTGTGGTTTAGGAAGTGCAAAAAAAAAAAATTTTTTTTGTTTCTTTGGAGAGGGATGGTGTAACATTTCAATTTTCAATGTTTAAATTCGTTCCACTTATGTTAGTTAGGCAACCCATTTGTCGTTGGGTACTGACGTCACATGACAATTTCAAATTTTGTTTTTGATAATTCGGCCATTTTGGCGTTATACTCTTCGAGGAGAAGGACTGTCTCCACCTTCGAAGTTTTCTTCTTTAAATTTTCCAGTCATCCTGGTACGTTACGAGATTTTACAAAATATCTCAAATTTCTAATTTATTCTTCTTTTAGGAGTTACATTTATTATGAATATTGTCCATTGAAATATGGCTAGGTGTTGTGGTTTTGTTAACCTCTGTCCTCGTGTCGAGGGTAAGTTATTTAATGGTTCATTATACTTTCAAGGGTGCTAATATATTTTTCTCCTCGTAGTTTTACCCGGGAGTCTGGGATTTGGTTGTGGATGTACACATTTCGTTAGTTGAATGTGATTAATGTTTTTTTTACTTGGAGCATATAAACCATACTTTAATTGCTTCATAAGATTTCATCTGGAGGATCTAGAGCTTCATACTACCATGCAGTAACCCATGCTGATTTTGTTTAGAACCTTTCAAGAAAAAATGGCCAAGCAGATAAATAAATTAAAAAAGGTCAGATAGATTAGATTTTTGTAATTTCAAGGTTTGGTAATAACAAGATGTTTCGTTAAATTTAAATATTATAAATTTATAGTTTACTTGATTTTTTTCATATCGTATTAATTCGTACCTAATTTACATGTTAAATTTGTTAGTCAATTATCATTTAAATCATTGTCAGCCTGAGTGGCGAATAACTCGCACATTATCATGATTTTGATGTTGAGAGTTTTGGAAATGCGAGTAACCTTTTTAAAGGTGCATATGTTTTTTTTGAAGCTAGTAGCCGTTCTGATATTTATATATAACTTAATATCTACATAATTTTTAATATTTCATATAGATAAAGTTTTTAATCGATCTTTGATTTTTTTGTTAATTCAAGTTAAAGTTTGTACAGGGTATTTCGCCGGTAACATAACTATGGTCACCTTGTTTTATGATTTTTATAAATGCGTCGTACCTAGTGAGCTCACGAAGTATCGTCACGTTTTTCTTAAATTTAATTTCGTGCATAGGCGTTTCAGTACATGCGCCTCGGCGAATTAGCCTATTTCAGGTCATTTAATTGTATTCAATTTCAAATAGCTTTCCATTTTAAGCAACTAGTAATAACTCAAGTTTAATTATCATTTCAATTTTGGGAATCTTGACTTATATTAATAATTTTGATATATTTTATTGTTGATGTTATATTAACCAATTACGTTACAATTATAATTATATGTTTCCAAGTAACAAGTTTGTGTTTTATTCATTTTCTCATCACTCAGTTGGAACTGTTTCACTGGGTTTGCTTAAAGTTTATTTTGTTGAGCTGGTCACTCAGCAACTTTTCTAAATTTTTATGACCTGGCGTCCATTAATAACAAGAAAATATTAAATATATAAATAACAACTGTGGACCCACCCCCACGCATTGAGCTAGCGGTGGATTTTTTTACCAACTTTAAGCAAGCACTGTCACAGTGCCCAAAAGGGGTAATACAAAAATGGCGCCCCACGTTGGGCGCCATTTTGTATTACCCCTTTTGGGCACTGTGACAGTGCTTGCTTAAAGTTGGTAAAAAAATCCACCGCTAGCTCAATGCGTGGGGGTGGGTCCACAGTTGTTATTTATATATTTAATATTTTCTTGTTATTAATGGACGCCAGGTCATAAAAATTTAGAAAAGTTGCTGAGTGACCAGCTCAACAAAATAAACTTTAAGCAAACCCAGTGAAACAGTTCCAACTGAGTGATGAGAAAATGAATAAAACACAAACTTGTTACTTGGAAACATATAATTATAATTGTAACGTAATTGGTTAATATAACATCAACAATAAAATATATCAAAATTATTAATATAAGTCAAGATTCCCAAATATTTGAGGCGATTTTTAAGAAAATGGCACTTTTTTAAATTAATCGTTAAGTTAGCTCCCTTTAAACATTGAAGGACATCTTTCAATAGCTGGGTATGCTCCTCAAAAGTCTTTGAAACTATGATTATATCATTCAAATATACGAAGATATTAGGTTCGAATTTGGGACCAAAAACTGCATCCATCAGACGTTGTTGCGTCTGTGCAGCATTACACAAGCCAAACGGAAGCACTTTGAACTGGAATAAACCCCTCCCGGGAACGGAAAAAGCTGTCTTTTCTTTGGATTTAACATCCAATGGAATCTGCCAGAAGCTGCTACGTAAATCTATCGAAGAAATAAAACGGGTTTCCTTCAACATATTGAGAATACGGTCTACTCTCGGCAGTGGATAAGAATCTAGTTTAGTTTGAGCGTTTAAAGCACGCCCATCAAAGCAAAATCGAAACTCGCCGGATGATTTTTTCACCAAAAGAACCGGGGAATTATAGGGACTGTGAGAAGGTTCGACCACATCTAAAGTCAACATTTCATCCAGCTCAGAATTGAGGTGGCGCAGCATGTACGGGGACATCGGGTATTGACGTTGTTTGAATGGTTTTGCATCGCCCGTATCGTGGGGCCCGATTTAAATATTCAAACTTTTGTACTTGGAAACAATTTTGTTGATAACGAGCTTTTGTTTTTGGGTTGTTTATTTAATTGATAGTATGGATCTCCAGTTAATGAGACCCGTCGATCTTTTGGCCGACGAGCTTTCTTACGAGTTACGCATTAGGGGAATTGTTACTGAGAGAAAAGATATTCCTACGAAAAGGAAATTGTTAGCCAAACTCTTAGAAAAGGATAGGCAACGAGGATACCCAGAATGTGAGGATCCTAATTTTAATTTTGAGCAAGAGCAAGAACAGATCTCGAAAATTGTTGATTCCATTAGGTCTTTAATAGATGAATTTGAGGGTTCGGAGTCGGATTCTTTGTTCAAACGTATTAGGTCACGAACAATTCATCTAAGCAATCGTATTAAGCGAATTAAAGTCCCAAAAGACGATCTGGCAGGTGTATTAATTTTTAAAAATGAGTCTGTAGCTTCAGCTTTAGAACTTGAGGTTCTCCTGAGTGATAAGGTTAAGGTTGAGCAAGTTCCTTTATTAAATCCAGTTACAAATAATGCCATTCTAGGCACAACATTTGGCGGTGCATCTTCTGCTCCACCCGCACATAAATCCGTTCCAGTGTACAAATGGGATCTTAAGTTTCAGGGTAGCAAGGAAGAAGATTTTTTAAAGTTTATAGAACGTGTAGAGGAATTAAGGATTGCTCGTCACGTAAGCAAGCAGGATTGTAGAATATTACAAAATGTTACCCTCAAGTATACTTTTCTATTTTGTTGTTGTATATTTGTATGCTAGAATATAAGTTAACTAGTTTCAATAAAAAGTAAAATATTTATCTGTTTTATTTCTCCAGGTTAAGTCTTCAAGGTTCTCATAACTAGAGATATTGTGAGAGGAAATCACGTAGAGTTTCAAAGTTATAAAGACGTATTACAAAACATATGACATATGTTATAGATAGCCGCGTCCAGGACTTCTTTCTTACCCTCAAGTATACTTTTCTATTTTGTTGTTGTATATTTGTATGTTAGAATATAAGTTAACTAGTTTCAATAAAAAGTAAAATATTTATCTGTTTTATTTCTCCAGGTTAAGTCTTCAAGGTTCTCATAACTAGAGATATTGTAAGAGGAAATCACGTAGAGTTTCAAAGTTATAAAGACGTATTACAAAACATATGACATATGTTATAGATATATATTTCGGAGGTGCTGAAAATAATTACAAATTAATATTAATCATACGAGTTTACTATATTCAACGATGAATATCCTATAAGAGTATATAGTATATTATTACATATCTACGTATTTTGAAACCATTGAAAATGGATGATATATTGTAAAATAACGTTAAAATATGAGTTTACTATAGATACGAAGAATATCTACATGGGGCAAAATTATACACAGTAAGAAGGCATATGTAGAAATCGTTTACAAGGGTAGTAGATATAACGAAAAAGGTTAAAAATCAGTTCAAAATTACATTACGTCTAGAAAAGTAGAAAAAATTGGGGTTAGAATTGTTGAATATTTGCATTTTCACCATATATCATAGGTTTAATCTTCTATCTCTAATTTTATATAAGACGTTTTGTATAGATCAGGAGTCTCACGATAATTTATTGTCATATACTGCCTTTGAATATTCTAAAACCGATAAAGCTATCCATGTTAGGAATTTTTAAATAACGAAATTTTTATTGAATCAGCTAAATAGATAGTTTACTTATAAGTGAATCTCTAAATAATGAATGCGTTAACAGTACTCATGCATTAATATACATAACGTTTTATCGTGTTTTTTCAAAACAAATTTCATTGTAAAAGAATAAGAATAATTTCAATTTTATTTATCAGGCGATATACATTATATTATTTTCATATATTAGTATGCAAAGTTATCGTTTCAATAAAAGTAAAATATTTATCTGATTTATTTCTCCAGGTTAAGTCTTCAGGGTTCTCATAACTGTAGATATTACAAGAGGTAACTACCCTGTGTCTCAAAAGTTCTAAAGACGTATTACAAACATATGTTATAGACTTATATTTCGAGGGTATCGAAAATGGTTACAGATTATTATTAATCATACGAGTTTACTATAGATACGTTGAATAACCTACAAGAGTATATAGTATATTATTACATATCTGCGTATTTCGAAGCTATTGAAAATGTATGATGTATTGTAAAATAACGTTTAAATATGGCGACGAACTTATTTCTTTTAAACTGACGACAACTCATCATACAAAACATACTGTATTTATGTATTCCCTTTCTCTGCTGATATGTTTTCTACAGTGTGTTTTTAAATATTATACCCCGTTCTCTCAAAAATGCATAAAATTTTCGAAATATCTGTGTGTTATTTTACTTAGCACATATAACCTACTAAGTATGTCCTAATGGTAAAACTGTAATTGACGAGATCTAATATCATAGTAATATTATAACAGATTAGGTGACCTAACGAACTCTTTAAAGAAATGTTTATTTACATGTAGGAGATAGTATTTAACATAATGTCCTTACATACTGGGTTACGATAGAGAGGGATAATCTTACGAGTTGCTGAAATGTATGATATATTGTAAAATAACGTTTAAATAAACTTTAGATGCTACGAATATCTATATGGTGTATAAACAATAAGAACGTATATGTAGAAATCGCTTACAAGGGTAGTAGATATAACGAAAAGGGTTAAAATCTGTTCAAAATTACATTACGTATAGAAAACTAGAAAATTAGATAATTGTAGCATACGCATGTTAAATGTACCTATTCTTTCACCTCGTCTGTAGTAGATATAATGAAATAGGATAAAAATCTGTAGTATAGGGTTTATGCTTATACTCAGGCTCGCAATCGTATGTAGCGTATCGATGCTTACATAGTATAATTATTTTCTCAACGTAGGATATATCGATATTTTTCTAGTTTGATTAAATCCTATAAGTTATATTAATTTCACCCTTTTTATTCTGTTAAGACATTTATAATAATCATAGGGAGCCTGGTATGGGCATAAACCGATTGCACCTATTCTTTCACCTCGTCATTAGTTAGACTCGAACTTTATGATTTCATATATGAAGAATACGTTTGGTGATGAATACTCTGTGTTCTAGAATACTTGTATAGGGGCTAGGAAGCTTGAATTGAATACTACAATCTTGATCACGTGGTTGGAGTATACTGATACCTCGATTGTGTGCATAGAAGTATAATGAGTACCCGTTATCGTATATTCAAATTAGTTGAATATATGTAGTACACCTTTATAGATTCTAGAAAGTTCCTATCAATATTAGAACAATGAATGTAGACTGATGTGTGTGTTATATAATACCGATTTTCGCATATACGAACTTAGGAGCTAGCTGCTGACTCTGCATGACATTAGATGATTATGATAATGATAGATGATCGTGATAAAGAATGTTGTTATTTATAGCAACGACTTTGTTACATTTCTTACTAGAATATAATTGTATGATATCATATCATGATATGTACCTACAATTCGATTACCTACAATTTGACTACCTAAATTAGACCTTAGTCTAAGAATAATCATGTGTTTTATCGTTATCTTATGATATCAGGAATGCAATACTTCTATTAATCTTTAGTTTAGCGTAGATATAAATCTCTTTGTATAGCTCAATAAATGATTCTCTCATATATGAATATTTTAGTTTAGAGAGCATTTACAAACAATGCACAATTTATACAAAGCAGTCATTCAGAACAGGGTAAGATAATTCGTATGATCTATTAAATTTAAAATAGTAATCTGCTGTTCAACTTGATTTAATTTTCGTAAATGTCTAAATATTACAAACATACAAACAAAATAGACTTAAGTAAGAAACAAAACGTATACATTACATATCTAAACTGTTACACACACGCGCGCACACACACTGTACACGAATAAACTTCAAAAACGTAACATAATTTACCCCTAATTGTCTATTTTTTTTTGTTTTGATTAACTGTAAAAGTTCGTCATATTCCTGTGTCACATTTTCTTCGTTATTGCTTCCGTGAATGTGGACCGCCTCCGTGGTATACCGTTGAGTATTTATCAATATTTCACCATTCGGTAAAAATAACTCTGTATCATAACATACAATAGCTGAGATCGAGATTGTATTATACGCTCCACCATCTAAGATACAACTATGAAATTGCTGCTGCAATTCTTGATCGTCGTTTGACCAAAATGCTGTATCAGCATCTTCATAATCATCAATATAGTCGCTATCGTAATTGGATGCCGAAGAAGAAGACATTGTTTTGGTCAGATGTTAGTCGGAGGCTGTAAGAAGTGAAATAATTAATATAAATATATACATACATATAGTTATAAACCAACACTCACTTTGACGAATTTCAAATAAGGAAAATTAATATTTCTTAATGATACGGAATTGTAGACGATCTAGAAAGTTCAAAATGATTAGTTTGCATAAAATAATTAAAAATTAAAGCACTTACATAATTGATTTCAAATAAACAAATTATATTTCTTAGGAACTGTAGATGATCTAAATGGAAGTTAATCTAAAAACAATCGTAAATCATTTACATATAGTTTTTTAAATATAAGCAAATAAAAATAAACATACCTGATTTTAATATTGCACTAGATGTAAGTATCTTAATGATTCGAGGAACACTTTCGAGATGATTTATTTTAAAAAAGCGTTCGGTTTTATATCATTTTTAGCGTCTACGTAATTAGTACGTCATGAACATTATTATTATTTTTAAAGGAATGACTCTTTTGAGAGCTGTTATTATAAAAACACTTTGTCTAACTAAATAATAATAAAAATGTTTCTTAGTTAAAAAGTTAATGAAGCGTACATCAAATCTGTCTACATTGAAGTTTCTTTATGACTAACTCACTAAATTCCTTTGTTGGTCGTATGAAACAATACATTTTTACTAGATAATTGTAAATGAAAAGATGCTTAAATAATAATTACATGACCATTATCGATTTACTTGTAGACTGTATTTTAAATGTTTATGACGTTTGGATTTAAACATGCCAAAGTAGATCTATATTTAAATATCATTTAGGGATGACAACATAAGATTTATTTTGAAATAAATTTATGATAGAGAGATGAGATATGCTAATGATACCGTGAATTAATTTAATTCGAGCATCTATATGAGAAATGATAAAATTATCAATTATGTTGCTCGGATGTATTTTAAATGTCAGCCGTATGACGTTTACATTTCTAATTAAGTATAATTTCATTTAAGAGCGGCAACAGTTGAAAAGCGTAAAATTTAAAACGGTATAAGCTTTTTGACTTTAAAATGGTACTACACAATATTCCATTTCTAAGTTTTATTTATAAATATTTATCGGAATTATTTAAATAAATTTTTAAGAAATCATAACGACCCTAAATGTTTTCTTTCAAATTAGAAGAGAACATGTCAGAATGCAATAGAGATAATCTGACTGTTGATTGACAGTAATTTCTAGAGATACTTTGTATACTTGAAAGCAAATTTTTATTATTACGTTTCTACATGTTAAATTGTTTTCGCATAATTACATGATGACGTGTAGATCTATATTTAAATATCATTTAGCAATGACAACATAAGATTTATTTTGAAATAAATTTATGAGAGAGAGATGAGAGATGACAAATAATATATAAAAATGAGATGTACAGAATGAGATATCAGTTATGTAAATGAGAAATGAGATATGCTAATGATACCGTGAATTAATTTAATTCGAGCATGCATATGAGAAATGATAAATGTAATTAAATTAATTTAATTCGCGCATGCATATGAGAAATCATATATGTAAATGAGAGAGGAGATATGTAAATGATACCGTGAATTAATTTAATTAGATCAATTAATTTAATTCGCGCATGCATATGAGAAATCATATATGTAAATGAGATAGGAGATATGTAAATGATACCGTGAATTAATTTAATTAGATCAATTAATTTAATTCGCGCATTTAATTTGCGCATTTAATTAGACCACGCCCCATTTGAATATTAATTAGATCGCGGGTCATTTGCATAAAAAGGGTGGGGATGGACTCAAGTAGGGGAATACCTACTAATCGCTTAATTTAAATCGAATACTTCGAAAAATATTCAAGATATCAAAGTGCGAATAACATACAATTTTTCTTTACTGTGGTAGAACGTAATTTTGAGCTTTACCAAATACTGATAAAGATTGATAAATTCGATCATGCAACGACCTCCTGAAAATGCATAAATTTACTAACCTGCTTATTTTTTGTAGTGCATTTTTATTTGGGAGTGTATTATGTTCCTACCGGTAGGTAATAAATTTCTGGAAAAAACTGTTCCTACCGGTAGGCATTTTGTGTTTCTTTAAACATTCACCTTTCGGTAGGTGAATTCTTTTTAAATTATTTTTCACCTACCGCTTTACCGATTTGTTGTATTAACTATCTATATAAAGCTTAAAGGAATTGTACTGTCTGATATAAAAAAACCAAACAGATTTTTTTCTCAAAGATATGTAATAGCAATTTATGTAAAGAGTACATAATGTAGGTTTTTATTGACGAGCCCTAAAGTTTATGGACGAGCAAGCTTGCGAGCGAGGCCATAACTAGGGCGAGGCAATAAAACCTAATTATGTACGAATTGCATACAAAGCTTTATCTCCGACTGCGAAACATTAAAAATTATTTTTTACTAAGTATTAAATTCAATTTGATATTGAAAATTGTCATACTTTCATAGTGTGCCTTTCTAGCAATTACTTGGTTACCAAGTTGTTGACTAAAAAAACTCTAAAAGTGTTCCGTCAATTTTTTGCTAAACTCGCAAAAAAATATGGAAGAAGTTACCGAAATTGCTTCAAGAGTGAAACAGGGTCTACTTCCTATTAAATCGAAGCAGCTATACGAAGAGAGGTACTCCTGCTACAGACAATGGTGCGTAAAACGAAACATTAAGGAAACTACCGAAGATACTATTTTGGCTTACTTTGAAACTGAACTGGCTCCTTACAAAGCATCCTCTCTTTGGACTAAATATTCCATGCTCCGTACAACAATTAAGTTAAACGAAAAAGCCGATATAAGCAAATTTGGAAGTATTATCTGTTTTTTGAAAAGGAAAGGAGAAGGTCACAAGCCAGAAAAATCGTTAATATTAGGTAAAGAACATGTGGAAACTTTTTTAATGAATGCTGGAGAAGAACATTTACTAAACAAGGTAACTAGGTTTGAAATTTTCTTAGATAAAGCTTCATAACAGTGTATTTCTATAGGTTATTATCATCTTTGGAGTCGCGGGGGCGTGCAGATGCCAAGAATTAGTTTCTTTAACTACGAAAGATGTAAAAGATCATGAGAAGCACTTCTTGGTCAAGCTGGTGGATACCAAAAATAGGAAAGATAGATCTTTTGTTATCTTACCTTCAGAGAAACTCAATTCTTTAGAGTTAATTAGAAAATACATTAAACTTCGACCGAAAACAACGTCCCATAATAGATTCTCCATAAACTATGCCAAAGGAAAATGTACTGTGCAGCCCGTTGGAATACACAAAATTGGATCTGTTCCCAGTGTTGTGGCCAAATTCTTGAAATTGCCAGATAGTAATTCCTACACAGGCCATTGCATGCGGAGATCATCGGCAAGTCTTTTAGCGAATTCTGGAGGCAGCATGAGCGATTTATTGCGTCATGGAGGATGGTCTTCTATGAGTATTGTCGAAGGTTATGTAGAACAGTCAGTAACTAAAAAAATTGATACTGCAGCAAAGATTTTGGGACAGAAGAATTTCTCTACAGTTGTTAATGGAAGAACCGAAGATTTACGTCAGTCAGACGTACCAATGTCGATAAGCGATAATGTTAATTGTGTCATCAACATCAATTATAATGTTAACGGTTCATAATGAATTATGTGCCACGTAATTGCTTTAAGTGGTTTCAATTACCTTAACTGTAATGACTGAAGAAAAATAAAAAATATCTAATATTTCGAGTTTATTTTTAACAGAAATTGTCACTATGGTAGGCGGCAGTTCTACTTTATTTTTATTGACTAGTCAATAATTATGTGGATTATTGATTCTAAATAGTGAAATAATCGAATCTTTATCATGCAGTCGGAGATAAATATATTTTATTCACAATCGATACATAATGTGTTCATTACTGACGTTTAAAAAGTTAGAAAGTAGTTTATTATACACCATAGTCAATAATAAGTTCTCTTGGTTAGTAATGAGTTCTCTTGGTTAGTAATATCCATTACTTACCTTTTGTTCGTTCAAAATATTCTCAACAGATGGCAGAAGTTTTCGTATCTATCTTTACTTTTAGCAGGTAACAAACAGTCAGTCACTGTTTTAGCAACTTCTCGCAATTCCGGTGGTGTGCAACTTACATCAGTTTCACTATCAGACATTTTAAATCGTGTAAATGGCAATTAGGAGCAATGTAATTAAATTTGGTTTAGTAGTGGCACGAATTTACTTTGACAATTGTTGCAGCAATTGTCATTTTATCGCCACCTGAATAAAGACGCTGGTGTTGTGTTCTACATATATCAAGTATAAGGTATCAATGTAAGAACATAATTATGTACGATTGTGAATAAAATAGTATACATACCTCGGCGGGAAGACATTACGCGTCGAGCAATTGCTCTCCGCGTAATGTTCTACTTCCCGCCTCGGTAAGTAATCTACTATTCCCGCTCCCGATATTGTAAGTTAGTGATGCAATCCTAGCAACAATACGTGTAAGTTGACGATTATATTTGTTTATTTTTTACCCTTGACAACGTAACTTAATTTACAAAAGTTCCTAGGAAAATAATAATTCACATTAGATACACGTTCAAAATGTATCAAAAATCTGAAAGCTTCTCTTTATTCAAAAGAAGAAAAATACATAACATTTTAAATACATGAATTGAACACATGTTTTTGCTGTTATTACTATTGTTTGTGAACATTGATCAAAAACGTACAATTGGAAAACTCTGAATTTCTAAACATAAAGGTTTCATTTTTCAGTGAAAGTTCTTCGTGTTTTGAAGACACTTCAACTACTGGCATTGAATTCTTAAGTTCAGACATATTTTCGTGTGAATTATCCGAAGATGAAGGAGCTGCTGCTTCAGTCTCATACGACGAGGAGGTAGAAGGCATCTCCAGTATAGTTGTAGTATGGTCAGGTGTCGAAATTCTTGAATTGCAACAATTTTCACTTTTGTTGTTCAATATTTTGTTAGCGACATCAAGTTTAGTCTTCACAGAATCGGCTACGTAGCTTTCAGCTATACTTGAACTTTTCCAGGCTCCATGTCTCTTTAAATCCAGAATATTCCCACCAGCATTGACTAAAAGCGTAGCGGAGGACCGCCTAAATGAGTGCCCTGTATATAAATTTGCATCAGGTAAATTCAAAAATTTGATAATGATCGCTGGCATTTTGGCGAAGGTGTGTTTTCCAACCGGTTGATTACAACATTTGCTATTTTGATAACGCATGAAGAAACGATTGTTCGTGGCTACTCCCAACTTTTTACGCACTTCGTAATACTTTTTAAAAATTCGTAAATGATCAATTTCTCCATCAGGATTTTCTACAATCGTAAAACTTCTTGGTATGTCATTTTTTGTTTGTGGAATCTTTATTATGACATATTGACCATGATCAGTAATATCAGCTACAGTCATTTTACAAAATTCATCCGTCCTGCAGGCTCCCGCAATGCCCACTATCATAACTGTCTGAAGCAGATTGAAACTAAATAAATTTTTTCATAATTAAAGAAAAACTTACTTTAATTAGAAGATACATTTCATCATCCGCCTCCGCCAGAAATTTCCAAATCTCTTCTCTTTCGTCGAAAGAGTCGAGTTCAAAAAGTCGACTTTTTTGGTCGATATCCTTTATTTTTGCTCTTCAGGAAACCAATTGGGAAATTTTGATATATCAATATTTTTGTTACAATTAATGGTTGCCTTTAGCATGGAATATTCGCACCATAGCACAGTGCGTTGTGCTATGGACAAAATTCAAAAATTAAATTATTTAATTAGATCTGAATAATCATTTAGAAGTCATTAGGAGACTTTAAATTGCACGACAATTTCTATATAGTATATTAAGTATCGAGAACAGCAAGGACAGTTTACCGATCGACAACAATGTTTGGCGACTGAGCAAAGCGAAGTCGCCAATATTGGAGGAGATCGGTAAACTCCTTATTGTTAGAGATGCTTATACTATTTTTTGTACGACCATTATGAATACAAGTGTATTAACTAAGGAAATATCCCAAAGATGGTAAAAAATAGATTCAAGATAATTTATTTTTGCCCTGTATATCCACCAACCATTAAGTAGGTTTTGTCGTTACCATGGATACGTTTGTAATTTTATTTTTGAATGTCACGATATTTTTGTCGTTTCAACATAAATAAATAGATAGCATCCCGTTGTTATTATTATTTATTGGGTATTTTTTCACAGCAAATTTAAATAAAAAACATAAATTTTTTTAAATAGTTCAATAATTATTTAGAAAATAATGATTTTTCACGAAAGAGACATCTAAAGATGATGCATTTCTTTTATAAATTACATATAATTTACTTACCGTTCTGTTTTTGACAGAACTGAACGGTAAGTAATTACTTACCGACGCGTTGTTGCTTAGTAACCAGTAAACATAACCTACTGTTCTAAAACCAAGTTTGGTAAGCAATCCGAAATAGCAGGGTCGTACAAAAAATAATTTTTTTTATTATGTCCTAACTAGACTAAAATGTATATAAAACATTGGTATAAATAAAATATATAAGTGTAATATTCAACAGTGCAGTTATCAGTTACGCATATCGGTCGATTGTGGTAAAACTAATTTTGATTGCAATTTTATTTTTTGTTAAAATTATTGTCAAAGGTACATTCTGTTGACAGTAATACTTTTACTTTAGTTTTTTATTTTGAATTAAGATATTCACATTTAAAATGTCCCACACAACATTTCAAATATAAAAATTACTCGTCAACTTTAGCAAAAGATATCTCAAAAAAGGTAAAACCGTATATGAGATTTTTGTTGTCAACACTAAATTGACTATTATTCTATCCAAATAACTAATTTATAACTGCTAACGTTCGCAATTCTGATTTTTATAGAATATCTACAGGCATTCCATCAAAAATGAATAACAAAGATCTTTAGATGTGGATCTTTAGCGAACACTTCGACGGAGTATCAAATATTATCACCTACATTCTTGATCCTTTCGGTGTAGAAAATTGCTTTGAAAGTCTTAATAAAAGTTATGTAAATAGGGATTCGACAGCAGTTCAGGGTACAAGATTTTTAAACAAAAATTTTCTGATACCAAAAACACTATTAATTTTTTTTGTAATAGCTTTTTTACCTCTGAAGTTGGTTGATAATACTTCTGGGAAAGATTAGAGGATCAATCATTGCCCAGAATCAACAATTTTTCGGATAGCGATTACTTCTCCCTCGGAAAGTAATGGTAAACCACCGAGGTATACTTTGCCCAGAAAATCTTCCTAAAATTAATAAAAAATCCAATCTAAAAATCCTATGTACTTAGAGTGGTTCGAGGCGTACCTTAAGCTCTAGGTCTCCGATACTTGAGATCGCTGGACACGCACAACGCAAGTGTAGGAGGGAAACGATAAAACGCAACAGAGCCCAGCACTCGCAGAAAAAGAACTAGTGATTGTACAACTGGTTCTAAATTAAATTTTAGTTTTACGTATAATTTCATGATTTGACATCAAGTTGTAGTTAATTTATTACATCATGATCTTTTTTGTTACAAATTGGTTTGATTTTAATTTCTTTATCTAATTTTGCAAAAATATTTACTGAAAAAAATGTTACTGTATAAATCTAAGCGTAATCTACCAATTAATGTGAGAAATGGCACAGATTCTGTACAAAAAGACACACTTTTTATTTTTGACCAGATTTCCCATTTAAACAACGCACTGTGCATAGGCTTGCTGGTGACTTTAGTTGTTCACATCGTTCCAATATGTACGCCAGCATTACTTTCTCTGTCACTGTTGCTACATTTTTTGTACACCATTTTCCAAAGGATTCGTATGCAATTTGATACCTATTTCTAGATTTTTTTGGTAATACACTTAAACCAGCAATCTTTGCAGCTTTTTCAATGGTATCGACCTCCATTTCGACTGAATTTCGGACTGGGAAAACGCACACAAATCTTAACGTCACTTTTTCTCAATTTGCAAAATTTTTTTACAATTTCACCTGTTCAATGCATGGTAACACTTTCTGACTACTGGATTCAAGAAATATAAAAAATCCTTGATTGAAATTAATTTCCGGCAGGTTTCAAAATTAACAAAATGTAAATAAATTATAATCGGAAGCGGGAAAAATATAATAAGCCATGCGGAACGTAAGAACTAACATTCCTCGGACGAATTACGGGCCTCGGTTCCCTCGGCCCGTACAATTCTTCCTCGAACGTTATACTGTCCGTACGTTCCTTATGACTTAAATAACTATTTGTATACTGTATCTAATACAAAAATAATATACTATGGAAATATTTTATAGTATAACCAAAATAAACGACTATTATAAGGTGACCAGACGTCCCGCTTTTGGCGGGACAGTCTCGCTTTTGTTTCACCTGTTCCGGTGCCCACAAAATCTTCAAAATGTCCCGCTTTTTATGGATAATCATGATTTGCGGACATAGACAGCAAAACAGTTACATTACGTTTATTGGTTAAAACAATAAACGTAAATGTAAACTTTTTAATTAATTTTCTTCTAACTTCTAAATTGCAGTAAACTATATTTAATATTGGTATCCAACGGATTTATATTTTTTTTCAAAAACTAGGTATCATTTATCTTAATTTGATTTGACCGTGCCAGTTATATAAATAAATATCGCACACTTTATTTGGGTTTAAATACAAACGCTGAGTTAACATTAATTACAAGAAATAACCGTAGTTGCATCTATATAATGCCAATCACACTTATTATCAAACAAAATTAAAATCTGTAAAATAGGGGAAGCCCACTCAACTAACAACAGCTGTTCTTGGCAATGACGAAGACATGAAAAACATGTATTTTTTACGAATTAATTTTAACGCGCCAAAAATATACCGAGAAGCACGTAACTATTACATTCCATTAAGCATCACTTTGGAATATTAATTGTGGCATGCAAAAAGGATTAGAGGCACTAATTTTCATATGAATTTCTATTCCAGCGCTACTTGGGCAAAAGTATCTGGCTACCGATAAGCATAAACTATATGTAAATGTTGCTGCCTCTTCTTCTAAGTTACAAGATTTTTCCCTAAAAGTAATTTCGGAAAAGAAAAACAGTTAGCGTTTGCTGAAGGACTGTTTGAACTTTATACTATTAATAAAAATCAGAGTTTTCGGTCAATGGATTGCACAACTAAAAATCATTCAAAAATTGTTCGAAAAGCTTGCTTAATAAATTATTTATGAGGGAGGGCATCCCTAATGTACCGCCTTATGGATTCTGAAGAAATCTGGCCACCTTAGACTACCTTATTAGCATTTTCAATTAACACATAACCATTTTTTTATGAAGCCTGATCAATAACAACAGATGTTAAAAGAAACAAAGTAAGCAAGTGTTACATTTTGCTGATTTTGTCTGACAAATTTTACTGCATTCTAGTTTTGAAATGAGCATGTATAATTTGATTAATTTAAAAATATGTCAAAATGACCCATGTATGTGGTTCATTGGTTACGTTACAAAAATGTATTCGTGATTAGGTTTTGTTGTTGAATTAGGTTACGTTTTGGTAGGTGAAAAATGATTTAAAAAGAATTCACCTACCGAAAGGTGGATTTTTAAAGAAACACAAAGCACCTACCGGTAAGAACAATTTGTTTCAGAATTTCGTTACCTACCGGTAGGAATATAGTACCCTCCTTTTTATTTACAGATTATTGTACTTGTATTACATATACCTGGTGTCCCAAAATGCTCTTTACACGCAATATCTCCCTTATTTGAAAAGATAAAGAAATCAACCAAAAACTATTGTGAGTGACTCAAATGGTCATTCAGAAACCATCTTTAAACGCTGGTTGCATAACAACATTTAAAAGATCATGCCAAGTTGATCAATTTTTGAAATTGCACTCTGTTTTTTTTCACGGAAATGTATTCTTCACTTTATTCTGCATAAACTTATAGTGCACGAGAACAGCATTTAACAAACAATCACGTAGACAAACCTAAAAATAAAAAATAATGTTAACAAAAATATTTTTATAAAGTTATGGTTATCGTTTATTTAAATTTGTAATATTTATTCAACTTAAAGTTCAACATTAATTCCGTATAGTAAAAAGTATAATTTATTAGAGTAGGCACTATTTTAAATTAGGGTCATTAAACTTGTGCGGAAAGATAAATACAGATTCTGATTTACTGATTTAGTTGCTTACTGCACTCCTCCGTCTTCGCTTTCGTTATCGGACGGTGTGTTGTGGTGATACGGTAGACATCGTAAAATCGAGTTATTTTTAGTGTGCTCCGTGCTCAGATGATTTATTTATTATATTTTGGTTATTTGCTCGATTTAGTGTTAAATTGCTGTTATTGTTAAGTATTACTTAAGCAATGTAAATATGCGAATACGCCTATATTTTGGAACATTTTATATAAGTTGGGAGTTTTTTTAAAGACAAATAATTTTATTTAGTTCGCTCTCTACGCGATATTTAAAATTGCTTTATCATTATGATTGCAAATTCAGCTGCTTCGGTGGAAGGTTCGTGTATTTTCGATGCATCCGAATCGCGACGATTTTGTTGTTCAGTCTGTGAATTATTAGATAAAGAATTTTCTGCAAACAGTTTTGGAGAAAAATTACAAACTGTTGAGAAAGGCAGAACAAAACCAGAACTTCCAAAAATAACAAAGATTAAAACCTTCATCAGGAGTTTTCTAAAAATTATAACCATTCTCCTAAAGAATTACGTTTATACATTTACCTCGGAAGCCAAATGATCGGAGAGCAGGGTATTGTGGGTTCATAAGATTATTTACTAAAAAGGCGCCAGGTATTTTTATTATTTTCACCATTAAAAAATACCAAAAATGGTCAGGAACACATGAAATGCGATGAAATGAAAAACAGACATTTGCAGCTATAGTTTAAGATATAATGAAATAAAAGTTAAAAAAATTGATTACAAAAAATATAAAGTTTTAATATGTATCACCTATGTATGTAAATTAATAAAGTTAAAAAAATCTAAGATATGTGAATAGAACAAAAAATTATCACAACAGAACTAATCTGTACCAGTCACAGTTAAATAACTTTAAATGCATTTTGATCATAGAGATAAGGGTAAAACCTTCCAACAAAACGTATGACGGACTAGCTACATTAAGATATCTTCAAATTACGAAAATGTTCAATTAGTTAACAAATAATAAAATATATCAGTTAAATGGTACCACCTAAATGATTTACACCAAGTGTACAATTGTTCAATTAAACATAATTTAGTTGAGAAATTATTTATGATAAGATTTTTAATCAAATTAAATAGCTATAATGGTCACAGGTCCACCAGTAGGATGAGTTTTTCTTTTTTTTCTACATCAGACAAGGTCCGTTGTGCTGCAAAACTTATCAGTTGAAGATGATGCTTGGAGAGGTAAAGATGAAATTGTCGGACAGGCGCCATGGCCAGGCTTCCATAGTTCATACAGTTTCTCCAGCAAGCAAATAAATTACCAAAGAAATAACCCAATATTTAGTATTTCATTTTATACCATAGGTGATACTAAAAACCTAAATACTTCTGTTCGCAAAAGACAGATTTAACAGTTTCAAAGGATACCTACCTAGATGTAAATAGGTTTTCACATAGTTAAACAGAAACAGAATTAAACAAAAATTTAATTAAGAAAGAACTTAAAACATATTTATGCTTTAGCTGCCAAAGCCTGCGATAGATATCTCTTAACAAAATTTACACTCCAGGTGTTCCTGATTTCTGTATCAATAAATAACAAGGAATAAAACCTTGTGGAGAAAATAAATTTTGTACCCGTTGCAAAATGGCCGAAGAATTGAATTGCATTATACATAAATAGTAGTACGTAAAAAAGTAACAAATAAAGAATAATAGTCAACAAACTCGATAAGTATAAAGTGTAAAAGTTCTTTGAAAAATTTTTAAGCTTAATAATTATAACGCTGTTTTTATTGTACATACTATCCATTTTTCTCTAGAGTCCTCTGACTTTATTAATAAACAAGAAAACATAGTTCGCTAATTTTTCATATAAATCTTAAATAAAACACTTTTTTGTCTGAAAATTAATAGCATAACAACCACAAAATTACAATAATTACATAAAATTTAGAAAAATGTTTGGTTTGCCGAAATCTTTAGACAGTGAAATTGTAACAAAAGTTTTAAAGACTTCAGTGTACATATTGCGTAATCATTTATATAGGAAGAAATAATTTATAATTTGTTAATTGTGATTTTTAATGCTATTGTGAATTATTGTTAATGTTAGAGTTTTGTTAATAATGTTAGTTTTAATTCATTATTAGTGTTGGTATTTAGTTAATTAGCTATGTATGTCATTACTGTGTCTGTTGGCTAACCAGTGTGCTGGTCAGTTATTCAGTAAAGAATTTTATATATATTCTATCCCCTACAGAAATCTCATAGATATATCGCATATACTTTCCGAGAAAAAACATTTAACTTACTTTTAATAAAATTGTTCTTAAAAATGGGTACCTTTTATTGCGCATCGTCCGATAAAAACAAAAATATGCAATTTAGAAATATAATATTTTACTGTTGTATGTAGAAATAAATTTACTATTTGCTCGTTTTAAAGTATTTAATTTGGTTCAGTACTTTACGAGCAATACGCTTTCAAAGTCAGAGGACTCTGAAAAAATGGATAGTAGGTATATTAAAATTAATATGTCATGGTTGCTTCCCTAGCCTAAATTTTCAACGCACGCCACTGGCTGTTACTAATTCAAAGTACGTACTCGCTATTACAATATTTTGATATAAAACAAAAAATATTGAATGAATTTTGCAATGCAAAGAAAAATATGTATATATTTTATTATTCAATTCAATTCAATTAGTTTATTTAATTACTTAATTACAAAAATAATTATAAACAATTATATTTTGTATATGATTTATAGTGTTATAAAGAAAATATTTTATGTTATAAGATCGCTAATTTCTTTAAAATTAAGTTTTGATATCTAATTTTTTATAAGTTTTTTGTAGTTGTTTATCAAACAGCATTTAAAAAAATACATTTGGTTTAAGGTGAAATAACCAGGGTTTTGCGTCCATTGCATGGACTGATGTCAAATTTAAAAATTATTGTAGTAATATCTGGACATGGTTTGATTGTTTTACACTTCCAGTTTACGAATTTTAAAGATATAGTAGATCTATCTAGAAGTATTTCAAGTGCCTGCTGAAAGCGCTTTATGACTGTTTTTGCGCGTGCAACCCCTAATAAAGACGCTATTGGGTTTAAAGGGGATAATTATTTCTTTCTATACACCGGATGGTGTATATCTGCAAATTGTCAATATTGTTTTTAAAATAACCTCGGTCAGCGCACTGATTCGGTATACGTGCGAAAAGGTGCACTTCTACAATGGCCCGTCAGCGCGCTGACCGTACGCGAGGCTCACGGGCCTCTCGTATGGCCGCGCTGATCAAATACGTGCGCTGACCGTCAGCGTGTATGCGAAGAGTTTAATTTAAAACTGCAGTCCTCTCATCGCGTTGATCATTAGCGCGCTGACGGTCAGCGTCCATGTGAAACGAGACTAATTCGACTTTTTAAGGTACTAATGGAATTACTTCTTATTCGTTGTACAGTAGCGGGGTTTAGAAATTTACCTATTGAATAATTACACCCTGCAACAAAACAATTTTTGGAAATTAACTGTACATCTTTTAGAAGTTAATAATAATATTTTATATTATGAATATTAGAATATTCTGATACATGGATCATTTGATACTTCTTTTGAATTCTTTATCTAACCGTACCTATCTTTAATTAATTAAATTGTAAAGAGTGAATGAAAAGTATGTAAATTGAGAAATATCTTTTTTAATTAATTTCTTTTAAATAACTATCAAAATCCGATAATTAAAAACTAAAAAGCAGATATTTTTTATGTTTGTGGTCGGCTTTTACGATATTTGCATTTAACTATTTCAATAATTTATCAAAGTTTTGGTGAATTTTATTTTATTATATATAATTTTTTAGACGTACATTAATTAATTGAAATGATGAATTAATTGGTACGGTTAGATAGAAAATTATCTTTTGTAAACTATTTGAATCTTTTGAAAACCTCTTAAAAGAGGTATCACCGAGATATCCGTGTTTCTATTTAAAGAAACATCGTTAACGACATAACTTTGACAAAAATGACGTCATCAATTTGAAGAAATCAACGTATCAGATGATTTCGCCCAAAAACTGTCTGTTTACGAAGAAATAATTAATTTATCTACAACCACTATAGAAAACTACACATTTCGCACAGTCTAGTAAACAAGAAAATAACTCGTTGCTCACAATCATCAAACTGAACGAAGATGACCGTGCGAAAACGCCATAGATGTCAGCATATGCAATATTATAATATTAATTATTTAAAATATAAAAGTTATAAATTTCAGATACAGATTAATTTATTTTGTTTAATTAATATTTTACATTAAATCATATTCTGAATACAAATCCATATAGAAAAATTATCACACTGTCGAGGAATCGAACCCTGGGCCGGTTGCTTGCTAAGCGAAATCTGTATCGCTGACCTACGGAGACTTACCATAATATAATTTATTTATTATTTCTATATAACGTTATTATAAAATCTTTGTTGAATTAAAGCATAATTCATTAATTTCTAACTTTATATAATTGTTAATATCTATTAATAAAATTTATTATTGCTAAATTTAAATAAAAACAAGTAGAACTTTTATTAGCTCTCTTCCTTGTCACTCTCAGTCACAATACCTGCAATGCATGCCGGAATATATTTACGTTTCCCGGAAAAGGGGTTATATAAAAGATCGCGCTATGCAGCTGTAGGTAACAGAAAAAGATTCTTGTTCAACTATTATATTGGTTATAGCTCTATTTCTTTATATTTTAAAACCATAATTTTAAGCTTGCTTTGAGAAATTATTATTACAAACAGTTTAGGACAGAATTACAATAACTATTATGCCCAATAAAGAAAAGAGAAAGAAAATGAGTAATTACATCATGTATCAATACCAAATAAACATTAAATTACGAAATTAAAAAGCTTAACACACGTATTTTCCGTATAAAATAACAAAACTAAAGATACTACACAGCTTCCAAATTTCCATTAAAGTAAGTAGGTATTGGGACACCTGGCCCAGACAGAAATTGACATGCCATGTGGCATGCCAATGGCATGGCTCCTCCCCCTGCTTCTGATTGGCTACACCCACTCCTGTAGCTCCTCCCCTTGCTTCTGATTGGTCGCCGCCATCTTGGATTTCCCCGCCTACTGCTCTCTGATTGGTTAACCCCCACTCTTGTAGCTCCTCCCCTTGCTCCTGATTGGTTGAAGGTAGCCATTTTGGAACGTCTGGCTCCATTCTACCACGCCCTGGCGCCAGGCTACCACGCCCGCCGCCGCCATTACGGGAATCTGTATTACCGGCAAACTGAGTGCTACCAATAGAGGGCGTAATGCTACAATTAGTGTGTATTGCTAAGAGAGGGCGTCATGAAGAAATCTGTATGACCGGCAATCTGTGTACTACTACTAGGGGTCGTGTCATGAAGAAGAAATCTGTATTACTACAGAGAGGCAACCATTTTATATCAGAGCATGTGGCGCGAGCGCGCTAAATTTGAATCTGTCAATTTTAAAATTTGTCATTTTTGCATATGTCATTTATACGTATGTCAATTTTTAATCTGTCAATTTTGTATCTGTCATTTAAATCTGTCATTTTGAATCTGTCATTTTAAAGCAGCCATCTTGGATTTCCCTAGATTTAGCGCTAACTCTGGGGTTGGATCCTCCTTTCACTAAGCTGAAACTCTTTCTCTCTCATAGTATGACTACTTACCGGCTCTGCTTTGTAGCTTAGGATGTTCGCCATCGGAAATCTTCGACTTTATTCGTGTACTCTCTCTCGCTGATGACAACGATCTACCTTTTATATAGTCAGCCCCCTTTACCCTTAGTCGTGCTAGTAAATGAAACAACAATGTTTATACATATTATTTATTTTGATATTTAATGGACAATTGTAACATATTATTTGACAAATTATTCATTACACAGTATGAGTTGAGATCATCGCGTAACACTTGCAAATTGTTCAAATATTTTTGCAACCTATTTCTAAGATAGTTTATTTCCGCCATGGTGTTCTTAATACGACGGTGCAAACGTTGTTGTCGTTGACGTCTCCGACTGCTGCTGCTGATATGATTGCAGTCGTGTACGTACGGCATCGATAAACTTTTGCGGATAATGTTTTATTATTTCTAATAAAATGAACGAGTTCAAACCACCACCAGTTGCTGTTGCTGCGTTGTCTATTAAACTGGTAGCTGAGTAGTATCCGCATAACAGCTCGGTCGTGAATAAGATGGAGTCTGTTGGCGGAAGCGTTTTATAGACATCTTCATGGTTGCGTCTCAGTTGACCTTCTGCTACGTTCTCTATGTTTGCGTGGTAGAAACGCGAAAAGTCGAGGTGACGTAACGTTCGAGCATGATGATTGATCAACGGTGCTAGATGCAATATAGACTGAAACTCGTAATCTTTTAAGGTTATAGTCCGCTGTTTATCATGAATGGCCACTCTGTTGCCGAAAAACTCGTTGTGAATAATCTCGATGTATAAATTCTCACATAGATGGAATTTCAAATGTTTATCACGATGTGTTTTGTTGCTGTTGTCGGGGTCGTCGTCGATGCAGCAGCAACCATGAAAGAAATTTTTAAACAGTGCCTCGACTCGTATATCATACAGCTCGAACCAGTCACTTTCAGACAACACTATTTCACCATGCTGGCATACGTTATTCACGCACTCGAGTTTCACTACTACGTCAAATTCTCCCGCAGCATCGTCGTCGGGTGGAATAAGTCCTACTTGGATGTTGTGTATATGGTCGTAGTTTTCTTTTTCTCCGGGAGGTCTCGTAACATACAACGGATACTGAACAGCCCCGAGCAGTTGAACACGTACTTCATCTTTAGCTGCTGCTACTACTGGTGTATCTATGATGGTATAGTTTGCTGATGCTGCTATAGCATCATCAGCGTAGTATAGAGGCTGCTGCTGCTGGGACAGGAACGCTAAAACAATAATAATACAATAATCGATAATATAAACATAAACACACACACACACACACACACACACACAAGTTTAAACACCTTACCTAGTTCTTCTTCTTCATTGTTCCACGCTTGACCGTCGTTGTCGGTACTTGCTGTTGATGCATGATCTGCAACATCCGGACCTTCATCTAAACAAGTAACAAAATAGACACAAATTAGCATACAAACATGAAGTTTTATAAACAACAACAACAACCTACCTATTTCCAGGGGTTCGCTCTCACAGTTATCATAACAATAATTAGGACTACTAGCCATCATCGTAATTGCTGCTGCTGCTGCTGCACACGTACTGTCTACTGCTACACGCTAACGATCGATCGACTTTATATAGTCACTTGTACTTACCTAGATCCAGCGCATGCTCAGTAACATGCATACGGTAAACAGGATGTCGATGTTGACAGACAAGTTTCATCCTGTCGCTGACACGTCATCATCACAGGCAGGTGTGTGTAGGTAATTACCTCATTCTCTCTCTCTCTCTCTGTTATAGCTATCACTTTTCATGCCGTGGTATAGATGGGGAGAATAGTAATAATACACATATATAAAACATTAATCTTTTTATTCTATGACAATCTTTCTCAAAACATTATTCAACAACAAAATAATAATTAAATAACTAAACAACTATCTGTTCTCGGATAACCATGATAGAACATCTTTTATTCTACGACAATGTTTCTCAAAACATTATTAAACAACTAGACAATAATCAAAATAACTAAACAATTATTAGGTTGAAATCTGTTCGGATAACCATGAAGACATACTCATTTTTCATGAAACGTCCTATTGAATGCTTTGTACGCTTTGTTATGCCAAATATTCTTTTCAACAATGTCTTGATCTACTATTACTACTACATAATTGAAAAGAACAAAATCGCGTTTATGAGATCTATTTCATGAGTATGTTCCCCAGAGTATCCTCTTGTGATTTACATTCAATCACTCACTCAAGTTTCACCATCTATTTTAATAATTAATTACTGTACATAAAGTATAACTCTCGTCAGTTTCACTTATTATTATAACTACACTATACTGACAAAAGATGATTGAACAATTTACATCAGCTAATTACCTAATTATTACATTCTTAAATAATTTC
The DNA here is from genome assembly GCA_929113105.1 of Agrypnus murinus. Taxonomy (NCBI): domain Eukaryota; kingdom Metazoa; phylum Arthropoda; class Insecta; order Coleoptera; family Elateridae; genus Agrypnus; species Agrypnus murinus. The sequence goes on from OV816024.1 coordinate 3,510,133, forward strand.
GAATATAGTATACATAAAGTATAAACCTAGACATCATCATCACTTATAATAATAATTACACCAAGCCGAAGGTTACAAAACTTAAAAATACAACTATACTACTATACACATATATATTACTACTATGATTGAACTGTACAATAATTATATACATTATGATAATTAATGAAAACATCGATCTTCATATGATGTTGTTGTTGTTGTACTTATTACTATACAAATATTTTACTACTTAAGAGCTAGATATGATATTACCTATACAAATGATATACAAAATTTACAAAACTTAAAAATACAACTATACTACTACTATACACATACATATATACAAGAGGTTTAAAAAGTTTATACACGTGGTCGCTTGTTGTTATAGCCGAACGGAACGGAATCAAAATCTTCTATACGTCGTCTCTTCGCGAACGTTATCTTATAGACTTTTGATTCCGCTCGCGTTACAAGCTGATGGTCAGCCGTACGCCGGATGTTGTTGGACTCTACAATAATCTTCTCGTCCATGCCTTCCAACAGTCTCAGCATGGACTCAAAGTTTATTTTTTGAGTCGCGGCGTGATTTAGGGTGATGCCCTTGACCTTGACGACCACGTGTATCTGTCCTGTGGTCGGGGAATACACTTTGTAGGCGTAGTTCTTCGGCCCGCCTGACACAAACTCTATAATATACGATCCGGGACCGTACTCTTCGAGCTGGTCGGTGAGGTCACCCAGGAAGCTTCCTGTTGGTAGATCGAAGTCGCCCGGCTTCGAAATGCATATTACAGAATCTGAAACAACGAAAAAATTAACTCTAATATAACCGTTGTTGATGTTTGATAGTACAACGACGACTTACCTGTGTCATAGTATAAGACTCTCTCGCCTAGCTGATCCAAATAGGAATACAGCTTAAGACGGGCCTGTGTAGTGACAAATGCCGCAATGACTACATTAACTGACGACAGAGGATCTGCTGCTTCCTCTTTATGTTGCCAGTTAACCGCAATCACCTCGTCATTTATTTCCTGCACATGATTAAATTCTACGCCGGGGCTGGACAGCAGGTCGAAAAACTCCTTGGACTCGCTGATTATGGTTGTTTTCGCCTGGTTCTAGCGCTGACCAAATTTCCCTAGAATACAAAAATATTAAGTAAAGAAAACTACGTAAGGTTGTTATAACTTACCCCAGAAGGAATTCAGCATCAGTTTGGCCAACGATCTCAAACCAGGGTTCTTGACGATCTTCAACGAATCCAAGGAGACTCCCTCGTTCTCGAAGTAGTCATCAACGTACTGTTTCCGGGCTCCATTGATACCATCCTCGCTGTTGTCGTTGGCAGTTATTGAAGATGGCCAACCGCTGGCTTCCTGCTTCATCTTCAGGAACTTGTCGATGAAGCCCGAAAACAGTCCCCCGGTCTTGGACGCTTTGTTGTACTGGGTTACATCGTACGACCAGATCTCTTGTATGTCCTGCACGATGTAACCCTTTCGTATGGCCATTACCAACTCGTCCAAGACCCAGGTTCCGTTGATGACTCGATCCTCGACGCCATGCTGACAGTCGGTTTGGCTTAGGTCTTCAGCGCAAGTGCGACATAGAGGGAACAGCAGTTTGTTATGCATCTTGACGGGTAAGATCGGATGATACAGATCTTGCGGCTGTAACACTGTACATTTTACCACGCCATTGATGTTTTCCAGGCCCGCTTTATCCCTGATTAGCTTTTCACAAGCCGCCTCGCCTACGTAAACTTCCGGATGGCCAACTGGGAATTTGGCGTACTTGCATACCCAGGGATAAAGGGAGCACACGTCGACATACCGGATCTTTTCCCCGTCTTTTGCAACCCTCCTTAATTTTGCTGCCCCTGTACGGCAGCCGTAAAATGCCTCTCTCGGTATGAGTGGTGTGTTTAGTAGCAAGGGATGTTTCTCTACCTGTTGTCTGAGTTCGGGTGTTAACTGCCTACGGAAGCGACATTCCCACTGCTCAACAACCTCGTATCCTAGCGACTTTAACTTCTCCGTTGTGGCTCGGGTCTTCTCGAGCCTCATATCCATGGTGTCGCTAGGATCGTCGTGTAGAGGCTCGTTGCGACGGGTGGTGAAGCAGGTGGGACATCCGTGGAAGTAACACCCGTGAAATTGAAATATCTGATTACCATACATCCCGTCCACCTTTAACCCGCCCACGATAGCTTCTCTCTGCCTGCCGGCGTGTTGAATCTCAACACCTCTTTGATATTCTTCCCAGAGCAACCATTGGAGAGCTACCTTAGACTGGTTATCTGCGCGTCTATAACCACCCTTTGGTATCAGTCCAATGGTGCTTTCTTTGAGGAATTTCCTCCGGAACATGAGATTGCAGGCAGAGGCGATGGTGATGGCTTCCGTGAACGGGTCAACGTCGCATTCCTCAATAAAGAGATTCCTAAAGTGGATACAGGCTCTCTTCAAAATATCGACGTCTGTTCGACAATATTCGACCAGGTCACGTTGCATGTCGAACTCCGTGATGTCCCTGTTCGCCTCGTACCACTTTAGGAACGCTTTACGAGCCTGGGGTTTCATGGTGTCGGGGCTGTAAAACTTGATGTCCGGAAGAGGACCCACGTAATGGGCGTTGGCCTCGGTGTTAAAGAGGTGCGGGAAGTATCCTTTGGGAGCCGGTAAATCAAACGCTTTAGGCAAGTCAGCCAGAGCCATGGGGAAAAAGTTTAAAGAGTCGATAATCTTTAGATTATCTAATTGCAGCAGTAGAATTTTTGAACCACGCATAATGAGGTCCGGTTTCAAAGAGGTGTTGTTGGTTATCAGATAATTTAGAATGAATTGCGTATCGAAAGCTTGCCCGTTATGGGCAACTGCTACAACCTTTTTGAATAATTTCCGCGAGTCTAGTAGATAGTTCAAAAACCGTTCGATGCATTTTCCTCGCAAGATCTGTTCTCGCAAACCACATCTTACACAAGTGGTAGCAGCTGATGAATCGTTGTAACATTCAGAACAGACTTGCTAGAAAACGCATAGATTCGGTTCGTGAAGGTTGACGCCGGGCGCAATTTCTTTCTCCTGCCGGGTCTCCAGGTCGAAGAACACAAACAAGGTGTCTTGCTTTGTGTTCCTAGGCCCGGCCGGCTGTATATGACAAAAATGGTTTTCGGGTTTATGGCTCTGACAGATCTTACAATAGATCTCCCCGCACACGTGGGCCTGCTTCCGGGTCTTGATATTGATGGTTTTGAAACATCCCTCGCATTTTTTAACTTCCCGGCACATGTTACCCTCCTGATGGTTGTTAAAGCAGGCTTGACTTCTAAAATCTCGCCTACAGTCCGAACACATAATCAGCTGCGCAGTTCTTTCGCATGGCGGAGACCTACCGCAGCCTACACAGGACTTTTCACACAGGTGATCTCTCTTGTTGTTATAGGGTACGTGGCAGTGCTCACAGAAATAACCGCAGGCAAAGGCTGAGGTCAATGATGTTATGACGTTATAATGATGCTCGTGATACAACAGATTGATGTTCTTTGTTGCGGCATCGTTATCAACGACCCCCTCAAAGATAAGTGAACGCCCTTTCGTGCCGTGGCTATACACGGTTATCTTATAGTTGGGGGCCAGGAGCTGCTGGAACAGCCTTAATTCATTGACCCCGGCTCCCCCCGGTGGAATGAAAGCTACTCCGGCATCCCGCATCATTTCCTCGGCCTTTATCTCTTGCACTGTCTGATTATCACGGATCTTCTTGTAATCAGTACTGCCATCTGCGTGAGCCCTGCCTACGACCAAAGCCCTGGGTAGGCATAGATTGTCACTGGTGGTGTTGTTAATCGTGACAATACCTCTGCGACGGCTACACTCTTCGGCAAAGGTGCTGTACGTACGGTTACGACAGCGACCTTGTCCGGCAGGTGGTGTTACTATTGTAGCTATTAGTCTGAAGGTGTCCGAACTCAGGGCTTCAGGATCGCTCTGTAAAATGGATTCTAAAATGCCCCACACATCGTTGAAGGTGATTTCATCAGAGCGCCTGAGGCTCATGTAGCCGGGAAGTTTTTGTTTGAAAGTATCAAATTCAAACGTGGCCCCTACTTTATCGTTTGGTTGTGCTCGGCTTAGCACATTCCTTAGAATTTGGTTAATAGCCGATTTAAAAAAGTCTAGATGGTCTTCACCGACTGGCGTAACGGCTACTTTAAACACCAGTCGGTGTTTCAGGGTGCCGAATTTCTTGATGGTGGACACGTTCTCATCGATAATTTCGTAGAGAGAAGACATTTTGTACAGGAGTAACAACAATAGCAATAGCAAAAATATCGCATTTGCACACTTAACAACGGCTAAAACAACAAAGATTATATGTTGTTAATTTAAATAAACATTGGCTAATTATTATTAAAGTTTAAAATTGTTTATAAAACTCTTTGGTAAATTATTATTATTTAAATAAACAACAACAACAAAGCAATATAGTTTACTACGCATTAAGCAAAGGCTGGGTAGACTACTTTATTATTATTAAGTGACATAGAGGAAATATTATTGTTTGCAAAATAAATCAGATTACAAGAAATTCGTTAAATTAGTATTAGTGGGACATGAACATTTATTATTATTATTTAGAAGTTAATCTTGCTTGAAATGAATGCACTGCAAGCTATTAAATATTATAAATTAATTATAAAGATCAATTGCAAATTAATAGTCTTTTAGCCAATCTTAAACTTTTAATAGCTTTAAACTGTTATTAAATCCCTCTGGCAGATTATTATTATAAAATAACAAAATAAGCTAAAGGTGCTTGAAAAGGTGTAAAGCTTCATAAATTACTATCCTTATTATAATAGCAGCAGGAAAGAAATCACATAGCGACAAATGGGCAGATAAAATCTTTTTTAGAACGATATTCTTAAGCATCATTTCACGAACTGTCTCTCTCTTAATTAAAAATAAAAAAGCATAACCTCAAATTATGATTTGAATAACTATGTTACAACCATAGATAATCGCTTAATAACGGTTACACAAAAAGATTATTACAGGGTTACACTTCGCATAAAACAATTGCTACTTTAATCGATAACAAAAACTAGGGAAAATTAAAATATAAAACTATTCCTATATTGCTGAAATTCAAATTTAACATTATTATTATAAACAAATACGTTATATTGTTCAAATGTAACTTAAATAATTATTTTACCACGGAGAAAATGTTCGTTCTTATACCCAGCTAACGCTGGTCTTGCAAAAACTACAAAGACGTTATTATAACTCAGTTCCCGTAACCTCAGATTATTATAAACAATAATAAAATCCTACCTTTTTTGTTCGATTAAAGTTGTAGATTTCAAATAAGGCCTGTAGCAACAACTGTTAATAACAGCTAAGATCGTCACAAACCACTTTAAACACAAGCGTAATAATTAACAGTACGCACTGTGGCGAGTGACCACAACGGCGAAAATGACCACAACAGTCAACTAGGGTGAGTTACCACAACGACCAAAATGACCACAACGGCCAACTATTGAGCGTGACCACAACAGCCAAAATGACCATAACGGCCAACTGTGGCGAGTGACCACAACGGCCAAAATGACCACAACGGCCAACTTTTTTTCATACTGATATTTTGGTTTAGTTAAAGCTCATTTCTCTCTTTTAACTTAGCCTGTATTTCAATAATGTATGTCCAGAATTTAACAGCGATGTCTGTAGTCAAAGTAGCGCCGATTTAACGTGACTTACCTATATTGAAAAATGCTTTCTCTATATACAACTGCAGCCCTATGCAGTTGACGACATTTTTTTTCTTAGTTTCTCGGCAAGTATCCCCAGTATTCTGAAAATTTGATACAGGTACACTTGAACTATTTACAGAATCATGATACTTTAGTTCACAGGGTAGTTTATCTTTAACGTCAAAAGAAGTTTTTTTTCTATTACTTGTTTACCTACAGCAATCGTTTCATTTTGGGGACGTTTAAAAAAGTACGAAATAGAACTATAAAACAACACGTTTGACGTTTTATTTACAGATTTCCATTGCATTGAATTTGAAGTACGTAATTAGCTGTTTTTATCAGTTTTAAAATTTAAACTAAATGTAAATCTTCTCCTAAAAGGTAAACACGATATCTACGAATCTGTCCAGTACTTAATAAAATCAATCTAGGGAGCAGCATGGGACGTAACCCCAGAAACAAACCGCAATAATCCAAAACAGTATTGCTCCATACGTATTCGAGAGAAAATACAAGAAAACGAGCTCTTAGAAAGTAATGACAGATTACTTACTCGCGCACCGGGCGATAAAACTTAGTTTAATAGGGCCGTCAAAGAGTTTAAGAAATTATTAGATGAGCAGAGAAATCAAGATTTCCAGAACTATTTCCACTGCCTAACATCAACTAAAGCAACTGGCTGCATTATAGAACGTCATAAAGATCGTGTTTACGCCTCTCTTACCATTGAAGAAGAAAAATTCATACGGGACTTCCTTCAAGCGCGAAGTAAGGTCATCGAAACTGAAATAAATTCGAAGAAGTCCCCAGGTTTCGACGTAATAACTGGAAGACTCCTAAAGGAACTTTCATATGAGGGATTTCGCATGATAACTGTAATCTATAAAGGGATATTAAGGACGGGATACTTCTCTGGCCAATGGAAGGTGGCCCAAATAGCAATGGTCCCAAAACTGGAGAAACCGCCATCAGATGTGGCCTCATACAGACCTATTAGTCGTTACCCGTCAATGGTTTGTAAAAAATTGTTCGCCATGCGAATGTCGCCGCTAATTGACGAAAATCAGCGAAAGCCCAACTAACAGCTTGGATTTCGTCGACAATACGCTACAATCGAACAAGTACACATACTTGCATCAAAAATCAGGTTTGACTGGAGACCAAAACATTCTGTTCAGCGGTATTCATAGACACAAGCCAAGCATTTGACAGGGCGTGGTATGTATGTAGATCTACTCTACAACCTCAAGCGACATTTACCGTATACCTTCTTTCAAATCCTCACGTCATACCTCACCGAAAGATACTTTTTCGTGAATTATTCAGACTCCACTTTAGCTCTTCTATTCACAACATCTGGTGTCGCGCGACTGGTCCGATATTATAACTAATCTTCAACTAGAAACACGACATTAGCAACCTTCTTGGACTACATGGCAATACTGCTTCCCATACTAATGCAGATATAGTTTTCAGAAACTTACAAACCACCTAAGCCTTTTTGAAAGATGATGGAACACGACGCATTAAAGCAAATATACAGAAACCAACACAGGCCACTTATACTACTAAAAAAACTACTTGCCCTCTAGTTCACCTTAACGGAAACTCACTACTCAAGAAGATTAGGTCAAATATCTAGGGTTCCACCTAGACAGACGTCTTAAATGGTCAAAACATAATTGATATAAAAGCCTACATCTAGGTTTAACCCTCAGGAAATACTGGCTAATTTGAAAAAAACTCGGAATTATCTCTTGAAAATAAATTAGTAATGTACAAGTAGCAATCAAGCCCATGTGGTGCTATGGCATTTAATTATGGACAGCAACAAACCAGTCAAACATTGCAGCGCTTTCAGTCCAAGACTTTGAGTTTCATAACCAAAGCCTCTTAGTTCGCGCCAAACCACGTAATCCACAGTCATCTCAATATACATTCTATTTAAGAAACCGTCAACTAACAAACAACCCACCCACAAACAACTTAGCAGCCGACACAGTACTGAAAGCCCAATGCCGCACAGGCTTAAACGTTTCGATCCGCTAGAACGCTTTTAGCATTCGTATAAATTCCCAATAAGTATAGATAATGTTTTGTATATAATTAAATATTTTGTATATTAGTATATTAATTGCAAAGGAGCGCGGTAATGGGCACACCCCTACTGTGTCATACTTATCTAGTAAAACATTTTACCAAATGTCCAATTGGACAGCATGTCAAACATTTTGGAGTTAATAAAAAAAATGCTAATCAAATCAGGGTGTTGTAAAAGCAAAACAAAAGCTTAATAATAATCCGTAAGAAATACATACATAGAAAATACTGTTTATTATTTGCAAGCAACCTTTTTAAATTTTTTATATCCTTACAGTTAATTAAACCATTTTTATTAACTCCAAAATGTTTGACATGCTGTCCAATTGGACATTTGGTAAAATGTTTTACAAGATAAGTATGACACAGTAGGGGTGTGCCCATTACCGCGCTCCTTTGCAATTAATATACTAATATACAAAATATTTAATTATATACAAAATAATACAAAACATTATTTATACTTATTGGAAATTTATACGAATGCTAAAAGCGTTCTAGCGGATCGAAACGTTTAAGCCTGTGCGGCATTGGGCTTTCAGTACTGTGTCGGCTGCTAAGTTGTTTGTGGGTGGGTTCTGATACGATCTCGTTCTCTAGTACTATGTTAGTTGACGGTTTCTTAAATAGAATGTATATTGAGATGACTGTGGATTACGTGGTTTGGCGCGAACTAAGAGGCTTTGGTTATGAAACTCAAAGTCTTGGACTGAAAGCGCTGCAATGTTTGACTGGTTTGTTGCTGTCCATAATTAAATGCCATAGCACCACATGGGCTTGATTGCTACTTGTACATTACTAATTTATTTTCAAGAGATAATTCCGAGTTTTTTTCAAATTAGCCAGTATTTCCTGAGGGTTAAACCTAGATGTAGGCTTTTATATCAATTATGTTTTGACCATTTAAGACGTCTGTCTAGGTGGAACCCTAGATATTTGACCTAATCTTCTTGAGTAGTGAGTTTCCGTTAAGGTGAACTAGAGGGCAAGTAGTTTTTTTAGTAGTATAAGTGGCCTGTGTTGGTTTCTGTATATTTGCTTTAATGCGTCGTGTTCCATCATCTTTCAAAAAGGCTTAGGTGGTTTGTAAGTTTCTGAAAACTATATCTGCATTAGTATGGGAAGCAGTATTGCCATGTAGTCCAAGAAGGTTGCTAATGTCGTGTTTCTAGTTGAAGATTAGTTATAATATCGGACCAGTCGCGCGACACCAGATGTTGTGGATAGAAGAGCTAAAGTGGAGTCTGAATAATTCACGAAAAAGTATCTTTCGGTGAGGTATGACGTGAGGATTTGAAAGAAGGTATACGGTAAATGTCGCTTGAGGTTGTAGAGTAGATCTACATACATACCACGCCCTGTCAAATGCTTGGCTTGTGTCTATGAATACCGCGGAACAGAATGTTTTGGTCTCCAGTCAAACCTGATTTTTGATGCAAGTATGTGTACTTGTTCGATTGTAGCGTATTGTCGACGAAATCCAAGCTGTTAGTTGGGCTTTCGCTGATTTTCGTCAATTAGCGGCGACATTCGCATGGCGAACAATTTTTTACAAACCATTGACGGGTAACGACTAATAGGTCTGTATGAGGCCACATCTGATGGCGGTTTCTCCAGTTTTGGGACCATTGCTATTTGGGCCACCTTCCATTGGCCAGAGAAGTATCCCGTCCTTAATATCCCTTTATAGATTACAGTTATCATGCGAAATCCCTCATATGAAAGTTCCTTTAGGAGTCTTCCAGTTATTACGTCGAAACCTGGGGACTTCTTCGAATTTATTTCAGTTTCGATGACCTTACTTCGCGCTTGAAGGAAGTCCCGTATGAATTTTTCTTCTTCAATGGTAAGAGAGGCGTAAACACGATCTTTATGACGTTCTATAATGCAGCCAGTTGCTTTAGTTGATGTTAGGCAGTGGAAATAGTTCTGGAAATCTTGATTTCTCTGCTCATCTAATAATTTCTTAAACTCTTTGACGGCCCTATTAAACTACGTTTTATCGCCCGGTGCGCGAGTAAGTAATCTGTCATTACTTTCTAAGAGCTCGTTTTCTTGTATTTTCTCTCGAATACGTATGGAGCAATACTGTTTTGGATTATTGCGGTTTGTTTCTGGGGTTACGTCCCATGCTGCTCCCTAGATTGATTTTATTAAGTACTGGACAGATTCGTAGATATCGTGTTTACCTTTTAGGAGAAGATTTACATTTAGTTTAAATTTTAAAACTGATAAAAACAGCTAATTACGTACTTCAAATTCAATGCAATGGAAATCTGTAAATAAAACGTCAAACGTGTTGTTTTATAGTTCTATTTCGTACTTTTTTAAACGTCCCCAAAATGAAACGATTGCTGTAGGTAAACAAGTAATAGAAAAAAAACTTCTTTTGACGTTAAAGATAAACTACCCTGTGAACTAAAGTATCATGATTCTGTAAATAGTTCTAGTGTACCTGTATCAAATTTTCAGAATTTAATCTGCCTGGGATACTTGCCGAGAAACTAAGAAAAAAAATGTCGTCAACTGCATAGGGCTGCAGTTGTATATAGAGAAAGCATTTTTCAATATAGGTAAGTCACGTTAAATCGGCGCTACTTTGACATCAGACCTCGCTGTTAAATTCTGGACGTACCTTATTGAAATACAGGCTAAGTTAAAAGAGAGAAATGAGCTTTAACTAAACCAAAATACTACATATGTTCGTGACAATCTAATAAGAGGGATGTAAACCTTTGTTATGTATAGATATAATTGATGTAATACGTGCAACATTAAACTCATTTCTTTTAAACTGACGACACCTCATCATACAAAACATACTGTATTTATGTATTCCCTTTCTCTGCTGATATGTTTTCTACAGTGTGTTTTAAATATTATACCCTGTTCTCTCAAGAATGCATAACATTTTCGAAATATCTGTTTATTATTTTACTTAGCACATATAAAAGTAGCAAAATGAATTTCTATTTTAACCTGTTAACTTTTATGTACTTTATTTTGCTATTCAACTTGACCCTAATTATGATTAAATGAGAAAACATGTTATCAATCTGTTCAGAATTCGAATGTCTAGAAAAAAAATGGGTAGCTTTTACTGAATATACGAAGAATACGTTTTAGGTATGTATTGAGATACATAACATTTCTCTCATATATGAATTTGTATATATCGAGTTAAAGTTAATGAATGAATACAACATAAATCATTACTCTACGTGTTCCGTGATTAAGACTTCAATAATTGAACGAGTTATTCGTACAATTAAGCAAAAGCTGTATATGATTTAGTTGATAGCTCAGCTTTCAAGAAAAGTTGTTTATTAATCTTAAGTAAAGAATAATAATAATAAACATGTTTCTCGGTTAAAAAAGTTAATGAAGCGTACATCAAATCTGTATGATTCAGAGCTCTGAAACAATGCAATTAATCACATATAGTACGATATAATGTTATGTCTCTTTCAAACTATTTCCTATTCAAATTTCTACATGTCTAACTTGTACAGATTAACACAAGGGTGAGTAATTGTCATTTAAAACAATAATTTATACCGCTTTTAAGTTGACAATGATTAACGCAACTTTTAGCAAAATAACTTCAAAGATTTTAACCTGTTAATTGCTTTTACATTTCTTAACAAATTTTTAGAAAATCTAAATTCCTTTGAATTGTTCAGTCGTCTGTAAGAACGTTTTGTTTATTTATAGTTGAAAGCAGTTTTAAGGAATGTTGAAAAACAACGTGACTAACTACCTTGTACGTATTTTCATGCAATAACATTAGTTTGAAAGTAGCTTCTTAAACAATTTTAGATACAGAAAATGTTTTTAATAAATTTTTAAGAAATGATAACGAACGACCCTAATTGTTTTCTTTCAAATAGAATTTGCGTTCCTGAGAAATAATCAACTAAATAGTTGAAAGCAGTTTTAAGGAATGTTTGTCAGTCGTATGAAACAATACATTTTTTACTAGATAATTATAAATGAAAAGATGCTATGATAATAATTACATGGCGACAGTAACCTTTAGAGGTACCTGGTATACTTGAAAATAAATTTTTCTCGTATTATTATCCTAGATGTTTCTACATGTTAATTATATTACACGTATGTTTAGAATAAATTCTGGGAACTGAGGTAAAATCAATAATGAGAAATGACATGTTTCTGCATGTTAAATTGTTTTCGTAGAATTACATGATGACGTATAGATCTATATTTAAATATCATTTAGGAATGACAACATAAGATTTCTTTTGAAATGAATTTATGAGAGAGAGAGGAGAGATGAGAGATGACAAATGACAAATGAGAGATGACAGATGACAAATGAGAGAGGAGAGAGGTGAGATGACAAATGAGAGATGAGATATGCAAATGAGAGATGAGATACGCAAATGATACCGTGAATTAATTTAATTCGCGTATGCATGTGAGAGATGATATATGTAAATGAGAGATGAGATATGCAAATGATATCGCGAATTAATTTAATTCGCTGAATTCGCGCATTTTAATTCGCGCATTTAATTAGATCGAGCCTCATTTGAATATTAATTAGATCGCTGGTCATTTACATAAAAAGAGAGGTCTCGGATGACTGCATCAATCATAATGTAATATGTAGATTTGATTTGTATACGTTGTGATGTCACGCGCTGAGGTCACACGTTAGACCGCGGATGACCTTGAAATTGACCAAAAATTACTACTTTGGACCTTAGCGATTTCCCATGTTAATTTCCATAAGGATTGTGCTCGAACTGTCCTAGCATATCTACTTGCACATCATTTATTTACTGTTTATCACGGCAAGAAAATTATCACTCGCGAATGAAAAAATTCGGGTCTTTTTTTATTTTATCATTCGTGAACGAATTTTATGTATGGAAATTTATGATTAATTCTTTATGAGTTAAATTTTAACGAAGGCAATTTTATTCGTTCGTGAACGAATGTAAAATCGACTGTTTAAAAATTCCATTTGTGAATGAATACAAGCGGAAATAAATCATTCGTTTTCAGTTCTTATAGTTCTTACTACTTTGCAGCTTTGTTTATATAAAATCATTAACTAACATCATACAATATGGGCCGACAGAAACAATTTCAAATATATTAACGATGATAATTGAACAAATACTTCTGTTTGTTTAGTGTGAAAAGTATAAAGAAAATGTATTAACTTGAAATATTATGCGGCATTATGCTAACGTACATAATCAATTAAAATTTCTTGATGAAAACAAATAAATCGAAAACATATATCAATCAATGAAGAATTAGCAAAAAAAATTCGTCAGCGCGCATACAGAGCCATACAGATTTGCTCTCCGTGTATTAATAAAATTGTATCTTTACATATTTTATAAGGTATAGCACACACGGTCGTCCGCGACCACATCCCCGACCACATCGCGGACCTGGTCCGGATAATGATGGAATGTTCAGCTTTGCTGTTTTTTGCATAAACAACTTGGGCTTGTATAATAAAATTAAAAGTATCGTATTTCGTTAAAACTTTTTTATCACAATGAAAGACACTATTGATTGCATAATACTAAATACTTCTAATTAAAGAAAAATATTTCAGTAGGCATTTTATTATGAACTCAATAATTCTTTCTTTCATTTCGATATACAGGTTTCAAAGAAATACGATACTTATAATTTTATTATACAAACCAGCTCGAAGCCAAAGTTGTTTAAGTAATAAATTAGAGCAAATCTAAATATTACCTCATGATCCGGACCACATCCCCGACGCAGTCGGAGATGTGGTCACGGATGACCGTGTGTACTCTACATAAACCTGTGTTGTTATTTAATTCACGAATGATTCATACGGGATACATTTGTGAACGATAAATATTTCTCAACTCTCAATAAATACGATTCGCTCGGGGACGAGAATTTATGTATACCAGAGAATTAAAAAATAAAATTCGCAAACGAATGAAAAATTAGATTCTTATAAGAATTATTCCATTGCGAGCGAATCAGATTTTCTCGTTCTTTCTATCCTTATAGAGAATAGTTAAAACAATTATAATATATCAATATCATATCTAATAATTTACCCCAGCTTTTGATAAAAGTATTAACTGTACCCAATTTCAGATCTATATAATTGTCATATTAACAGTTTAATTTATTAAACCAATTTCGTGAAAGGTGTCTATAACTAAAGCTCCGATTAAAATCAGCACGGAAAAAAATAACTTTATCTAATTATAATAGGTGGGGACAGATTAGAATTGGTCACCATGGTAATTAAACATGTTGACATGTTAGTGAGCTGTGAACACGGCCCACTGTGTATAAGTATAAAATCGATGAACTAGAGAAGTGGTTTTAGACGGAAAATTGCAGCAATTATTATCATTAATTATACTATTATTAGATTATTTATATCACTTTGTTATATGCCTGGAGCTTATAGTGATATTATAAAACTGTAATAAACCTGGGAGCAATTGTATATACCTTCCATATTTTTATATAACCAGTTGTTACCATGAGCAGTGAAAAATGTCTATTGGGCTGAGATGCTGAGAGATGACTACTTCTTCGAATTCAACGAGGCTAATTTTTATGCGTTCCTTCCTTTAACGTACAAATACAAAAACCTAATCGTATCTTTTTATCAAGCCTAAAATCTAAAACGAGACAAATAAACATAAAACTAATAAATAATACAGACAAAAGAATAAATAAGAATACTTATGATATTAAGAAAACTGCACCACGGCAGTGTTAACGTAAGATAAAAGCTAAACCCATTTGTTGAGAGTGAGACTCTCGGAGCGAGACAAAAAGGTCAAAATAACCTAATGTTTTATTCCTATTACCATCAAAATATTTTTAGGATCGTAAAACAAAATCAATACCCAACTCAACAGTGTCTTTCTAACCTTTTAAGCGAAATTAAAATTCAAATAGGTTACTACCTATTAAAACATTACTATGTTTTCAGTGACAAAACTTTGGAACAAAAAAGTTAAAGTTTGAGAAATTTCTTTCTGCTTGATCCCTTTGTCTCTCACTTTTAACTAGGTATGCATTCTTAAATAAGTTTAATACTTAACCTCCTACTCCGTTTTATTCATTTTGTTTTCCAAGGAAAAGAATATCTGCGAGATCTTTTGTGTATGCGTAGAGATTTTGTAATATGATAAATTTTACAATCTGCAAAATTCATATAAATCTACGTATTTTCATGAAAACTGTTTTGATGGTATAACAACTTTGTCCTTTCTAGAGTACAACATAATATCTGCTATTAACAAATTTGGATGGATTATCTTAAGATTTATCTGAATTAAAGGTACATCCTTACAATCATTAATTCTGTTTAAAGGAAAAATTGACATTCACAAGTTAAATGAAGGAAAGAAAAAGTTAATTCAAATTTCGATTTAATTAAAAAAATTCCTTCGAAATTAAGGTTGCATTAAAATACGAATAAAAATGTAGAAAACGTTGAATGCAATATTGTATAATAGAGATTAATGAATAATGATACACTTATAGAAAATACATATTTAGTTTTGATGGTGCGCTATGTATCTGCAACATGAAAAATAAATTTACATTAAAGCAAAACCGCTACAAGATTTGAGGCAGTGCTTGAACAACTAAAATAGTTTTCCTACAGCCAAGAAAGAAAACCAAGAAACGCAATAAAGTTTCAATAACCGTAATGTCGTAGTGATATATTTGTGCATGTTGTGCAGCAAATTTTTGCTGAATACTTGCTATTGCAGTTTCTAACGAGAGGTATACGCTTGTAAAAATGTATATCTTCTTTGTTGACAAAAACAAGCATTTTGCAGTCAGTAATATATGAATAGCCTAATTGAGGCATATAATATTTGTATATAAATGTGTTTATAAAAGTTATTTTAATAATAGAGAGTTACGGTACATTCAAAAATACTAAACAAAATCACAGTAGATTTACTTATATTGTAAATAAATATACCAAATTAAAAAAAAATTACGAAGGGGCCATTTAGACACCCCAAAACGGTGCCTAGATCTTAACCGCATGATCAATAATCGTTGTTTTTTTCCATAAATAATATAATAATGTGATAACTTTGGTTTTAAATTAATACTCTAGGAATGTTAAAACTTGCTTACCTAACTTGTTTTGAAAAACAACGTTTATTAATTAAATTATTTCACATTCTTTACGTGAAACATTAATTTTAGAGAAACTGTACATTCAAAGTTAACCAAATAAATACCACTTAAGTCTCATAGTATTTGAACTATCTTCCCAAAATTTTAAGAAAATCCTATGTATAGTGACTAAATTATTGACAAAAATACTGTTTTTTGCCAAAAAACCTGCTTTTTTTGGCAAAAACCAGGTAATAATTTAGTCCCTAGACATACGGTTTTCTTAAAATCTTGGGAAAATAGTTCAAATACTATGAAATCTAAGTGGTAAAGTTTTTGGTTAACTTTAAATGTACAGTTTCGCTAAAATTAATTTTTCACGTAGAACATGTGAAATAATTTAATTTAAATAAAATTCCAAAACAATTTAGGTAAGCAAGTTTTTAACATTCCTAGAGTATTAACTTAAAACCAAAGTTATCACATTATTAAATTATTTATGAAACAAGCAACACACGATTTTCTGGGTACACTTGGACCTTAATATTTACTAGCTATTTATAAGTGCGTATACTATAGATTTTGCAAAATCTAATAAAAGCTTAATAAATCTAATAAAAGACTAAGGACATGAAATAAATTAAATATTCTAACTGTAAACTGGCAGCATTTGGGAATTTTCTGCCGAAATCAAAACAAAATATGTAAACTATGATATCACGGACTGCAGCAAGAGTACCATATCTTTAGACCAGAGCCCTCTAAATCCAATTTTAACAAAGAATTTTTTTAAAGATAGGCACTAACTATTATAAGCTTTTTTGTTGCATTGTCAGCACCTGCTTAAATAATGCCGATCATTTATACCAAACACTAGCAATCGACTGAAGGTTCTGTTTACTGGCTGTAACTGTAAACTGGCAGCATTTGGGAATTTTCTGCCAAAATCAAAACAAAATATGTAAACTATGATATCACGGACTGCAGCAAGAGTACCATATATTTAGACCAGAGCCCTCTAAATCCAATTTTAACAAAGAATTTTTTTAAAGATAGGCACTAACTATTATAAGCTTTTTTGTTGCATTGTCAGCACCTGCTTAAATAATGCCGATCATTTATACCAAACACTAGCAATCGACTGAAGGTTCTGTTTACATAAAACTAGCACGAAAGGTTGGCTCGTTTAGCAGTGAATCGACTAAAGTCTTCCTATCTATGTGTTCAGAAACGTCGAATATTTTTGCACACCCTTTGATAACCATGGCTGAAATGTTAAACTGCACTAATACTGTGTTACACTATTAAAACAATTAAAGATCGCGAGAAAAGGATTAAAAACTATCAGAATTTGCTAGGTTTGGCATAGTCGAATAAATTACTTATTGAAGCCAAATTATGTACTAATTTAACTTCGACCCGCCAAAATGCTTTCGCTAAATCAATTTACAAAACGGTAACCTAATATTAAATTTTATACACAAATCAAATCATTAACACACTGAAGCCATATGAATTATAAATAAAAATATTGTAATACATAACCTCAACAAAATTAAACGTTAGAAATATCCTCCTTGGGTCTTTTATGAATTACAATCTTATATTATTCTTGATTTCTCTGTTATTATTTAACTGATAGGTGAATGTAATACATTGCAGACGGGAATCGTTTAATCTATTAAAACTACCTTACTTAATAACATTTTGGGGTGAGTCAGTGGATCACATGAACCTTATTTCGACTGTTTTAGAATAGTAGAGGAAGCTTGTAAATTGGTTCCAAATAGAATAAACGGATACAGAATAAATAATGAACGTAGTTTCAATTTAAGGAAGTTGTGGCGGTAGAAAAAAATGATGAAAATCTAAAAGAAATTAGTGCAGTTGATAGATTTTAATGCACAAAATTATTTTCTGAAAAATGTTTAATGTTTAGAAAAGTTTATGCATAAATTTCGTTTAAAAATAACACGCGATCTTATGCAAAATGGTAAATTATTGATACATTTATTATAATAACTTCATAAAGAATGATAAAAAACAATTGACACCAAAACATTTCATATAAAAACGTTGTAAGATTGTACCGTTAAAGTTTCAAATTTGTTAGAAAGATACTTTTGGCAAAAAAATTAATACGAAGAATTTGTCTATTGAACGCTAGATATAGCTCGCAAAGTAACAACGTTGCATTGCGACAAACGAGCGGGAAACTTAAATGCTTTATATAGCTACATACAGCACCACTGGCAGCTCGTAATTTGCATCTCGAAAACAAAATCAGTTGTATAATAAAAAGGATACATAATTCGGAAATTATTTACTGCTACTTTTTAAATGAATCTGAATAAATAGTGTTTCACCCATCGCTTTATATACATATATTTGCAAAGATAACCTCAAAACTTGAGTGAACGTCATTTAGTGCATTAATCTGTTTTCATCAGAACAACAAACGAAATACTGGTGCCAATTTAAGGCAACGTTGTCACTTTTTCACTACTCTAGAAGAGTATAATTTATTTATATTCTAGAGGGATTTCTTTATTTTTTAATGTTTACATAGTAATATTATCTTATTTTTACTAATAAAAAAGTAAACTTGAATGAAATTTCCGGTTAGAATAATTTTTTTTTCGTCATATTTTTACGTTCTTAAGTTTGGACTAGACAGTCAAAAGTTAATCTCTGACTTTAAAAAGACTAATAATTAATTAAAAACATATATAAATAATAACTAAACTGCTTTCAAATGCATTCTAATAAAACTAGTATCGTTTGAACCATTCTTTCAAGAAAAACTATGTAATTATTTCTATTTGTCAAAATAGCAAAGCTCAATAACTTTTGGCTCAGACTATCCCACCACAACTCCCTTAAATGAGTTTTAAAATTCTAGACATAAAAAAGCCTGTAATGTAATACGGACAACCCGTTTGAATCACGCACAGAGAAAGCAGAAAGCAATCTTTTACATTTTTGATCCAATACCATGTGGCCAATAAAATATGGTAGATTTCTTTACTTTGACTTAAATACAGATTGAACAGACTTGAGCAGATATCAACCTGAATTTCTCAAATACATGGAGAATTTTACTCAAAATAATCTGGTATATGGGCAAATTTTCTAAAATCATCTTCAAAACATGGGGATAATGCTTAAATAGTTTTTAATTGTAGTTATATTTATTGTTCTCTAGTTATTATTGTTACTGAATTTAGTGCATTGAAATTCCTCTTTTATTTCTTAATAAACATTATTCAAAACTGTTTTATCGCAATAAATTAATATTGTCTACAAGTCTTTTGTTACAAATGTATGCTGTTTTTATGTTCGATTTTCGCCAAAGGGTATCAGTGACAAATAAAATGTTTTTATCTACGACGACCATAGAAAGTTACACATTCCCCACTATCTAGTAACCGTGAAATCGACCAATTGCAAACAATCTCCAAACTGAACGGTAAAGACCGTGAGGAAGGAGTTCTCAACAATCAGTAGTTCTATTAAAACGCCATAGATGTCACCACTTGCAATATTTATAATATTATTAATAATTTGAAATACAAAATGTTATTTTAGATAAAGGTTAATTTATTTTGTTTAATTAATATTTTACATTAAATTATATTTTGAATGGAAATCGATCTAGAAAAAATAGCAACGGCAGAGCGGGGAATCGAACTCTGGATCGCCTGTCTAGTAGCGGGAGCGGAAGCATTGAGCTACACGGACGCCTTTGAACTACTAGGTTATTTTTCATTATATAAAGTTACAAAGATTGTTATTCAATCAAAACGTAAAATTGATTAATTTTTTACATTATTATATAATTGTTAATGTAATATTATTTATTATTATTGCTAAATTACAATGAAAACATTGAAAACATTTATAATTTGCTACATAATGCGAGAATATGTTGACATTTCGCACAACGGGGTTAATAACCTTGACAATTGAATTGTGATTGTTTCTATAAAATTATTTTTTGAAAACGAGTACATACAGTATGATTATTTAACTGTAAGTACTAAATAGTAGATTGACTGAAATTATACAGTTTGTAAACGTACCTATTATTACTATTTTCTTTAAAAATCTAATGTTTATTTTTGCGTTTTCGAAATTCTAGATGTATCATGCGTGAATCCGATGATGGGAAATGGGGTGTACACTTGTTAATTCTAGGTTAAAAAACTTTCTTAGCTGTTGGTGGTTTATTACTGTTTTTTGTTGTCGTAGATAAAGTATAGTATGTAACACGTGCAAAAACGACAATTTCACACTCGTGTGATTGCGGAATTCGACTTCGTCTCATGCCACATCTTACCACTCGTGAGAAATTGGCAGTTTTCTGCACTTGTAACACAATATACTAATATAAAATAGCATTGCGGCGCGCTTGCGAAATATAAATTGTTTGTTGCGCAGTTTTTGTAACATTTTGATAACAATTTGATTGACAATTGATTGATTTCACACTTTTCAAATTGGAAGTAGATAAGACTGTAATAATTACGATCATTTATACTATACATACAATTTGCTGATCATTTTCTTTATTGAAATACTTCGTTTCCAACTTAAATGTAAAGTGAGCAAGCGTTTCAATTAATGCCTACAACGTGGAACTAAACTCTTTTCTGACAAATAAATGGTAACAAAATTAGTATTTAAGTAAGTTTAACGTGATATGAGAGGAAAGGTCAAATATATAGTATTACAACCCTCGAATATCCGATTGCCCAAAGAAATTATTTTTCTTTATAAAAAATTGTCAATAAATTTTTAACAATTTTCAATAAATTTACTACCAGAAATAAGTTCAGTTTAATCGTTATTGTGAAGACTATACATTCTTAGGCATTTTGAAGAAAACAGGATAATGTCACAAATGACTAATATGGAAAAAAAGGCAAAGCATTGTAAAAAATTAGTTACTTTAAAGAATATCTTATCATGTCCAAATCACAAACAGCCTTGAGAGTTGAAGCACACAAGGATTAAATATTACTAAGAAACCTAAGTTTTAATTGTTTAAACTACATTAATAATTGTAATGAGACATTTTTTGTCACGGTTTCTTATTTGCAAGACTGGGTGTTGATTAGGAGAGAAAAGAATAGGAAAAAGTGAATTCTTTCCAAAAATAAAGTTGCCAAGGGATATAATATAAATAAGTTTGGTGGAGAATTTTGAAATTGATTAAAGAAAAGAATGTAGGTAACAATTTTTCAAGAGTTTATCAGGAGTTAAAAGTAGTATATAAAATAACTTTGTATAAAAAACAAAACATATATTTGATACGCAAATGGTTCTTATTTGTAATAACGTTTAATAAATGATAAGATACTTGAAGTACTTATGATGTTCACTTACAGTGCCGTAGCTAGGTTCATTGGTGCCCGGGCAAGTTTTTAATTTTGCGCCCCAAAAGTAAAAATATAGTACACTGAAATAAACAATAATTTCAATTTTCTATGCTACTTATTCAGCAACATTACGGTCGTATAAAATTACCAAAATTAGACACGATAAACAAGTCGGATTAGAAAAAGGAAAAAAATACATTTATTCAAGTAATTACCTATTTAAACCTCGATTTAAACATAACAAAACCGAGCAGAAAAATAATCTGAAAACTAAAGCACTACTTTTCTGGCTTCCAATATTTTGTCGTAATTAACTTTTTCGGCAATGCCATATTCTATACTTAATATTCCAAGATTGCAGATAATTTTTTATTAGTAGTTTAATTTTACTAAATGAGCGCTCACAACTGGCGGAAATTACAGGCAGTGTACGAGTAAGCGCTAATCGGTGCGATATTTCTATATTCAGATATTCAGAAAACTGTACGACAATCCGTGCTCTTAGCGTGATGTTTCGATTTCCAAACATTCTTAATTTATTGGCATCTAAACTTTTTTCATAGTTTAATGCCAAATCTGAATTCTGAATTCTTTAATTCTTAAGTTTCTTGGAGGGAAAGACCTGTTAAAAAAACAAAATCAGATGCGACGTTCGGTAAACCTTGATAATTCCTGAATCATCCTGAATCTGAAAAATCTGAGTTTTTTGGAATGAAGTTTTCCAGCTGTCAAATTATAAGTGAAAGTGTAGAATATTTATTTTGGTATATTTTGATTTTTAATTCTCTAAATTGTGTAATCCAACAAGCACAAGCTACAGGTTCTTTGTTGATAACATTGTATGATTAGTTGAAATAAATATACACCGTCTAGAAAAACACAATAAAGCTATTTTTTAGCAAGTGTCCGTCGAGCTACAACCCCCACAGTTACTAAAAATAAACCATACCAGACTCAAGTGTAAATTATGTGTCGGTTCAAAAATTTTTGTGTAATAAAAATGCCTTTAAAAATGTGTTTGGGGGTTGTGAGTTTCCGGTGAACTACAACCCCCACTCACCTAAAAATACATTTTCAAAAAGAATTATTGAGAAATTATCTGTAAATTATGTGTAATTTATGTGTAGCCACCAAAACCTTCTACGAAAAAGAATAAGGCAGTTTTTTAAAAAACATTGTGACGATTGTGAGACACCAGTGTGCCACAATCCACCCACTTAAAAACATACTATCACACAAAATTCTTGACTCTCTACTAATCTCTAAATTATGTGTAATTTATGTGTAGCTACCAACGTTTCCTGTACAGCAACCCTAACCTAAGAAAACTAGCCTCTTATACAAATGTAAATACAATGGCAAAGTCTTAGTTCGTAAACAAGCCCGTAATCCTGCTATCCATATTACCTGCATAGATGACATTGCCAACCTAACACCAGTCAGTCATGAGGAACGTGGAAATATCCCGAACGGCCAACCCTCAAAATGAATTATGAAAAACAGTTGTCTATTTACTATCAGAATGTGAGAGGCCTAAGAAGTAAAACTGATCAGTTTTTGACCAGTTCTTCAGCTGGTGATTACCCTTGACCTGGCTTAATGACAATGTTTACGATTCTGAGTTGTTCACACCTGATTATAATCTGTTCCGACGAGATAGAGATCTAAGAAGATCTCACAAACTTGATGGTGGTGGTGTTGCTGTCGCATTAAGTCCTGCTTCCAAAGTGTAAGAAAATCCGAATATGAAACTGATTTAGAAGATCTTTGGTTGAAAATAAGCTTTGACCGAAATGGTGTTTGTTCTCTGTTTGTGTGTGTAGTTTACTTCCCTCCTGACAGCAAGAAGGAAGACTATCTTTTATTTTTCACTAATTTGAATCGCCTGTTGCCTCTGTTAGATCAGCAAGTCCTAATTATTGGTGATTTTAATATTACTTCGGGTTGGAATATACATAGGGAATTCCAAAATTGTTTGAATTTTAACAATTTAATGAAAGTTAATACAGTTTTTAACGTAAACAACAGAATGTTGGATCTTGTAGTAACAGGCCTGAACAATGTAGTTGTTTCTCAGTCACTTGATCCTCTTGTTCCCATCGATCACCATCACCCAGCTCTTGATATTTGTTTAACCTTTCGTTTATTCAGGAATCGTGATGTTCTTGAATCAGATGAAGATTTACACCATAAATACAATTTTAAAAGGGGTGATTTCTTGCAGCTTTGTCATTTGCTTCGTGATCATGACTGGTCTCCCCTGTATAACCTTACTGATGTAGATCAAGCTGTAAGTTATTTTTATTATGTTTGTTGGGGTGTATTAGATGTTTGCTTTCTGAAAATTAAACAACATAAGAAACACTATCCTCCTTGGTATAATATACAAATAATAAAGGATATTAAACGAAAGGAAAGACTGCATAAACGATATAAGCAAACGCGGTCTGAGATAGATTACATTGCTTTCAGTGATCAAAGAAGGAAAATCAGGCGTGATATAAGTATTAGTTTTAATTTGTACCGTGAAGATTGTTTCAGTAACACGCAGGATTTTTGGAAATTTGTTAGATATAAAAAGAACAACAGAGGGAACGATGTTATCATGTCTTACAGTAATATTCAGCTATTCAAAGAAAGATATCTGTCAAGCTTTCAAAACTCATTTTCAGTCTGTTTATCTACAAGATCCTCCTAGTCTAAATGTTGACTCTGTGGTAAATGGTACGACTCATCCTATGGCAGATGTGTTAAACAGTCCTTCTATTGCGGAGATCGACGTCGCTCGAGCTATTAAGAAACTTAAACCAAAAAAATCCTGCGGTTTCGATGGCCTACCTGGTTTTATGTTTAAAGGGTGCGCAGAATACCTTCTTAAACCACTTACTTTTATTTTTAATTTGTCTTTGGTAAATTCTGTGTTTCCTTCTGCTTGGAAAGTTGCTAAAGTTTTCCCTGCGTTGAACTCGGGAATGAATAAATCAGATGTAAAAAGCTTCCGTCCCATAAGTGTTATGTCTGTTCCTTGCAAAATTTTTGAATCTATTCTGTACATGAAAATTTTCAACCATGTAAAAAATGTCATCAGTCCACATCAGCATGGTTTCGTAGCTAGGAAATCGACAACAACGAATTTACTACAAATTGTGGAAGACATATCTGAAAATTTTGAACAACGTCAACAAGTGGACGCCATATACACAGATTTTGCCAAAGCTTTCGACAAGGTGCATCATGATGTTTTACTTCAGAAGCTTCATTTTTATGGTTTTTCAAAACATTTGTTGGAATTTTTTGCATCCTACTTACACCAACGGAAACAGTATGTTCTATATGAAAATGTTGCTTCGGAAGTATTTACTATCTTATCATCAGTATGTCAGGGGAGTACACTGGGTCCTTTGTTGTTTTTATTAGTCATAAATGATTTACCATCCAAAATTCATAATTCAAATTTACTTATGTTTGC
The DNA here is from genome assembly GCA_929113105.1 of Agrypnus murinus. NCBI lineage: Eukaryota > Metazoa > Arthropoda > Insecta > Coleoptera > Elateridae > Agrypnus > Agrypnus murinus. Next base: position 3,534,971 of record OV816024.1, read on the forward strand.
TGATGATGTCAAGTTGTATAAATCTATATCTAGTATAAACGACTGTTCAGATCTCCAAACCGATTTGGACACCTTGGTAAATTGGAGTTATGAAAATAAACTGTCATTAAATGCTTCGAAGTGTAACTATATTACCTTCACATTGAAGCAAAACAAAATTAGTTATGACTATAGAATTGAAAGTCAGAGTTTGGACAGAGTTTCAACAGTGAAGGACCTGGGAGTTTTATTAGATTCCAAACTATCCTTTGATGACCATATAGAACTGATCTCAAAAAAATCTTTGAAAATGTTTGGATTTGTCATAAGAAATTGCCGAGGAATTAACATACATCTAAGCACGAAAATATTTTATGGTCTAGTCAGAAGCGTGTTGGAAAATAATTCAGTAGTTTGGGATCCTTTTTATAAAAAACACCTTCTGTGTTTGGAACGTATTCAAAAAAAGTTCTTAAAATATTTATATTTTAAAGAAGCTAGGTTGTTTGTTGATCATATTGATTATGAAATGTTGTTGAATAGATATAATTTTAAGTCTCTAAAGGAAAGGAGATCTCAGGCGGCATTATTAGAGCTTTATAAATTAGTGAATCATCATATTGAGAGTCCCCATCTTCTTGGGAAATTAAATTTTAATATAAATACTTGTGCAACAAGAAATAAATCTCTTTTTTATTTGAATGTACCTCGTGTAAATGTAAATGTCAACGCACCTATCTATAGAATCTGCAGCATATTTAACCTAAACTGTAAAGAGCTAGACCTTTCCCTGTCAAAAGATAATTACCAGAGACTGATTAAACGTAAGCTCAAACTATATTTTGTTAACAGCTACCAATGAATGTGTAGTGACTTCCCATTTATTGATTATTGTTTGTTTATTATTCTTTATTTATGTTCTGTGTTAGTTTTGTATTTTTACATAGATATTTACATTTCATGAAATATTTCTTTTATCTATTCGCATGTGGCGTTTTTATATTTATATTATTATTATTAATTTATGTATATATTACTTTATGAACTAGATTTATCTATTTAAAATTTTATCTTTTGTTACAAACTCTCGCATATAAATTTATATTTTAAAACTATTTATATATCAGAGTACTAGACGTATTGTTATTATTGGTTAATCTGTCTGTATTTTGCATGTAATGAGGTACTATTCCTTGTATGCAAATAAATATTTTATTATTATTATTATTATGTAGCTATACGAGTAAGCAGAATAAAAAACTGGAAACCCTGTCCATTTATGAAGCACAATGTACCGCGGTATACATGTAATTCAATGCATAGCCAGCAATTTCTAAAAAGTAACCCTTACTTTCAGCAATCCATCCTCCATAATCTGATATCGGTAAAATAAGAATCACTAGAAAATAGAATAACAAAAAAAATCTTATTCCTTTATACAGCAAAATGTATCTCTACTTAAGAAACCTACGTACAAAAATATCGGTATAATCACAGTAAAAAACTGAAAAACTCTATTCCTTTATATAGCGAAAGGCCCTTCTATTTATGTGTACCTAATTCATAGGATAAATCGCTGATTTTTGTGTGACAACCCTTACTTCAGAAGCCTCCCTCCGTACTGAAATATCGGTATAATTACAGTAAGAAACTGAAAAACTTTGTTCCTTTATTCAATTTATGTGTAATTCATAGAACAAATCGCTGATTTTTGTGTAACAACACAGGTTGCGTGGGTACTTATTGAAAAAAGCAGGACGTTAATGGCCCAAGAGGTAAAAATGTGGATTAATTGTGCATCCAGCTTGAATTGATCATGTTAACTTGAAATTAGTTGATGAAAATATGGTGTTATGTTGTGAAAATTCGGATTCAACTGAAAATAACCCCAAAAGTAGTGATGGATTTCAAACTACTGATATCAATGAAAATAATTCAGTTTCCTTCGAAGTAATCAACTTTTTGAAAGGTTCAGAATTTGCAATGATTGTAAAAGCTGCAGTACAGGAAGAAACTACGTTGCTAAGATATAAAATTGATAATTTAAAAATCCGAATAGAAACTCTTAAAACGAGTAAAATTGATGTGATAAAATTACTATCCAAGAATTCCAACATTGTTAATCAAAACAGTAATGTAAGTAACAAATATACATTAATTCCTTCTTTATTAAATTTTACTCCTGGAGAACCGCCAATGAGCGGTGCCCCCTTCGTGTCACATGGCAATCATATCACCACATTTACTTATTACTCCTTATAATGTATGAGTAGATTGTAAATTATCTATTGAATAAATAAAAATAAAAAAAAATTAAATTTTAAGGAAGTTCTACAGAAGCAAAATTATCAGAAAAATAAGTTTAACAGCTATCATACACCAAATGTTAGCGTCTATCACAGGTGATAAGCTGCCAATATTTGGTGGCACCGTTAACGGACAATCTCTTGAAAAGCAATCCATAAATCGGTGAAACATATAAATAAAAAACTAATTTTACTACTTCATCTCGTAATCATCTGATTGTAGGTACAACATCAACTTCTACGGCATCTGTTGATAACAGTGATGGTTTTATAGCTGTTACAAAAAGAATATGAAATTCAAATCTACATTTAACTAGAATTAATCCTTCAGTAGAAAATGATAAAATCGTTGATTATATAAACAACAAATTAAAATCAGTTATCCAGTATAATGTTGATCGAAATGTAAAGATTGTTGTAGTAAGAGTGTGTTGTTGTTGTAGAGTCTAAATATCCAATCCATTATAGTTCTTTTAAACTTACAATTGATTCTATTTACTTGCAGAATTTTGTGAATTCTTCATTCTGTCCAGTAGGGTAGCTATCCGGAAATTTGAAAGAAATCTATATGGGGAGATGTTCCAACTGCTGTGTCTAATCAGTTTAAAGCTTATTTAATTGAAATCAACACGTATCGAATATATTGAAATCGAATACAGAAGAATTATGGGTTCAAATACAGACAGTGGATAGATTCATAGTGATTAGTGCAGTTTATTTTCCTCCCAGCTCATAACGGTCACTCAAATACGGTGAATCAAATAATGGATAAGTTTCCAAATGACACAGTGTTATTAGCAGGTGATTACAATCTGCCAAGTATAAAATGGCATCGTGATACCGAATTATGTGATAAATAATTTACTTGCTTCGAACGTTACATATGTGATAGAACAAACTATCTGTGATAATTTTATACGTATTTAGGTTTATCACAATCAAACATATAATAATAGCCAGTTCCGATGTCCGGTGTCCGACGTCCGATGTTCACGGAAAAATATCTCGAAAACTAGAAGACTTAGGAAGCTGAAATTTTACAGGCAGGTGGGTCTTGCCCCAAAGGGGCACATGAGTATATTCTTAATTCTAAAAAACCCGAGGGGTCGCAAGGAGGTATTTCTTCAAAAATCATTAGGGCTATATACTTTGAATGGCGTAAGCTGCAAATTTAAAATTCTCACATATTATACTTGAAGCCATTCTAAAAGTAAAGAAATAACAAATTACCGGCGTTTCATCCAGGGACATACGACAACATTACAGTGGGAAAGGAGTTTTCCCCCAATAATTATGAAAGAAACCCCGCCAATAATTATGAAAGAAACATTCATTGTGAGTAATCTGTAAGAGATACATATATGCCACCCCGGACTTTTTTGTAGATATTTAGAGACCTACAATTTGCTTACAGTTTGCTTTTATATGTTACAGTTTTCGCAGCGTAAGGCATGTTGCGTTTGTTTTTCCAAATTTATTGATTATTTCTGTTACTCTTTGCTTATTATACGATTCTCAAAAGATCTTTTGAACAATCTTTAGTTTTAGTTTCACCGCACTTTATACGGAATATTTAGTTAGTTTAAAAACGCTGTCAAGATTGGGCGTTTTCTGAATTTCTGGAAGGCTATAACTCATAAACCATAAGTCAAAAATCTGGAATTTTTTATTTTTTGTATTCTTGCTGGACACTACAAGTGCACTAAAAATTATAAAAATCTAAGATGCCAAGGTTCAGACCATTGAACGATTTGACTTGGAATGAGCAGAATTTCAAATGAAAATCTGCAAATCCGACACTGCATCATCTAACTCAAACTGTCATAACTCCCTTATTTGTTTAGTTATGTAGCTCATTCAGGTGTCAGATTGAAGCTAGCTAGCTAGCTTTTGGACTTTTCAACGTATATCAAGAAACGTGCAAATGCATTGTGCAGTAGAAAGGTAGCAGGCTTTAAAACCAAATCTCTCCAGAAATTAGCGGTCAGAGCCTGCTACTTTTCTACTGTGCAATGTCTGGGCACGTTTCTTGTTATACTCTCAAAGATCCAAGAACTAGCTTTAATCTGGCACGTGGATGAGCCAGAGAACTCAGAAAACAAGGGAGTTATGACAAGTTTAGTTATAGTCGCTAGAAGCAGTCGTTACTTCTAGCGACTGCTGACCAGCTCGGTTCTATCAAAATCAAGTCTTACTGCTTTTTTGAGAAACTATATTCAATTAATTAACACTATACCAAATTTCAGCTTTTTCAAATCACTTCTTTACATTGACCTCATTTTGAAGACATGCGACCACTGTATTGGTGCTGATGCAACGCGTTCGATCATTCCGCTGTCTTTATTGATTTTAGAAAAAAATTCAGAGAGTCAGAAAGTATTTAGAATGTGATCTTGCATAAAATACACTAGTTTGGTTACCTTATTATGTAACCCCCTTCACTCTCCCCTAGGGGACTTCTCAGTAGGGGAGAGTGAAGGGGTTACATAATAAGGTAACCGGAATTATGTATTCCTATGCAGAGTTACATTCTAAACACTTTCTGGCTTTTTGCATTTTTCTCTAAAATCAATAAAAACGGCGTAAATCGCATTCTCAATCTCAAAGGCCGTTATTTTAGGACCGCCATTTTGGGTCCGCCATTTTGAATTTTTCAATTTTCTCATTGGATTCATAATCAGCTACCCCAAGAACTCTCCCAACATAAATTTCGCTCAATTTGGTTGCGTTATTAAATTAAGGGTACAAAATGGGGGTCTCAACCACCAGGGGGGGCGTAATTGTAATCATATTACATTTTATATTGGTCCAGTACTAAAGGCATTAGAAAAGATTTCAAGTCTCTCTCTTTAGATAGTAAAAAATAAGAACTTAATGCAAAAATTGACTCTACTAGTTATTGTGTCTATACTTGTTAAATAAATAAAAATTTGATGCTCAACGTGTAAGCCTTCATTATTACCTTTGATTAATGTCATTATATCACCAAACAATTGCCAGGTTATAATAGTTATTTATGTACTAAGGCCGTTAGAATAATGATAATGCTAGGAGGGCGACGATGTTCCAGTACAAGAGCATGAAGGGTCCGAGGGATGGAAGTCGCCCGATAGGTGTTATCATCTAGTAACGCACGTGGCGCACACAAAATTTTATTTTTCACGAGAATATGTATAAGTAGAAAAATAGTTTTAATTTATAATTTTTGGCGTTACCAAGGGCGTTGGTTATATATTTATAAAACTAGGAATTTTTATGTTTTTCGGATCGTAACAACTTTTACTTAATTTACAAAAGTCAAATATATAAATGACAATTTAAATTCAAATGTTTTTTGTTGTTGGTACCACCACAAAAACAAAAAAAAATCCTAATAGCACTAATGTTATCTAAAAAATAAGTTAATTTCAGCTAAGAAATTTTTGTCGGCAATTAAGTCGGCACAAAAGAATTCGTAGATCACGCGCCCAGAAACTACGTGCAACTACTGGTTATTTGTTGTGTTGTAACATACTTGTACGCAAACATATAGTTTCTGACTTAATGATCCAAATTACTATTTAACGTAACGCCGGCTCCAATTGTAAAGTAAACCATGAGCGGGCGTTATGAATTATAACGCCCGCTTATAATGCCCTGGTTGCTATGGAGTTGTTTATGTTAGTTGTTTTGTAGTAGTATTTGTTGTATAAACAACAAATAATATGCAAGTAATACATAATAGTTATTTATGTATTAAGGGCATAATAAAGCTTTTATGGCCAGAAGCGTTATTTCTAGCCCGAGGCGTCAGCCGACGGCTAGGAAAAGGCTGTAGGGCCCTAATAGCAAGTTGTGCCCGCTATACATACACTATTTTATGCACAGATTAAGTTTTTAATGTCAAATCTATTATTGTGTAAAAATATAATTAAATGAGTACGTACATCAAGCAGCCGTGCGTATACTTATGTGCTTATAGGGTCATTCCATGCGAAATCGATCACTAAAATGGGTCGATCTCACGGATTTCGATGAAAATCAATTATGAGGTAGTAATCAACTAAAGAACATAACTTTCATTCATCAATTTGCTATATTACGCAGAACTTCGGAAATATTCAACCTAAAAAAATTGTCAACACTGCTTGCACGTCTTTAAAGAAATATAAATATCTCGAAAAGTATTTATCCTAGAACAAACATTTTTTTTATAAATTACTCACAAGAAGACGGGCTTTTTGGACGGCCTAATAATTTTTTGCTACCAAACGTATTTCTATTTTTTTCTTAACGAAATATTCTAAAATTGCAAAACAATCGGTGTGGTCACATTTTTAAAAATCTGAAAAAAATTGTACAGATTCTTTGAACATTTCTGTATTTAAATGCAAAATGGCAAGCTGGACATTTTAATAGTTTTTGCAGGAGAAATTTTTAAGGAGCGCATTGCAAGCAGTTGGTGCACCATAGCCCACGACCGGCCGGCGCAATCCTATCACTACCTTTTAGTTAGTAATAACATGGTCCCTATAATAATAGCGATATGTCTTACCTAGTGTACACAAGATAAATGCATTTATGTGGATATGATTATATTGATTAGTTAATTACTTGTGTATTTCAGATCGGCTTCGTATTATAAATTCCAACTGTTCCGTTAAAAGGGTACCTATAGTAAATTAATGTTTATGATCTCATAAACTCTTAAAATGTTTATGATGAAGTACTGAAGTTTTATTGGTAGCATGGTATAAAAATTGATATGTCCTGTCTCGGTCCTCTTTTACTACAATAGCATTTAAAACCTATTTGAACAATAGGCACAATAAAACATTTACCTATTTCTACAAATGAGTTTGACGAAGAGTGTTTTTCAACATTCAAACTATGTTATAACGGTACATATAGCTTTGGATCTCGAGTCATAAATATTCGACAGGTAATTTTAGAAAAAAGGACGGTAACGGCATTGACACAGAGTACAATTAGTCTTTTATTCTATCTTTTATTGGTTTTATACTATTTACTTCCCTTTACCGACAACTAAATATAAACTTGGTTTTTAGAAAACAGCAGCAGTTGATAACGTGTTGTTGTTCTGTGAACTTCATGAAGTTACATATCAGGAAATAAATAAAGATTATTAAAAGTTTCACAGTTTTATTAAAATATACCTGACAATATTGTTTCGACAGCTATGCTGTCATTATCAAAGGTAATATAATTATAAACAAACACGTCGCTAAGGTAGATACAAAATAGGTAACTAGATAAAATAATAATAAAAATTAATTTTTATTATTATTTTATCTAGTTACCTATTTTGTATCTACCTTAGCGACGTGTTTGTTTATAATTATATTACCTTTGATAATGACAGCATAGCTGTCGAAACAATATTGTCAGGTATATTTTAATAAAACTGTGAAACTTTTAATAATCTTTATTTATTTCATGATTATGGAGTTCCACAAAATAAGGCTGGAAACAATAAACAAGATTACATATCAGGAGTTTTCAATAATGCCAAAATTTTATTGTTGTAACCCCCATAAGAAGCGAGGTCATAATCGCGTAACAAAAAATGTGAGAAAAGTGCCTGGACAGTTACGTGCGTTGTGTGAAGACATTAACTTAGTTTTAGGAGAATATATATGTTCTAGTTGTCGACTAAATCTATGTCGACTTAAGAATATAGCTACAACAGGATCAAAAGGATCTGAAATTGATATTCCAGGATCATCATCGTCATCATCAAATGAAAATAAAGGATCTTCCACATCAACTACTTCCGCTGTATTTGTTGACCAAGAAACTGAGAGGCAAACGATTATAACAGCTGTTAATAAGGTGCTTCCAATAATCAAAGAGTCGCCAATAAAGGAAGATTTTAGCAGAGATCCAAACAAGCGTCAGAAGATTGATAAAATCCAGAAAGCGCTAAAGAGAAAGCTATTCGAAGATAGTAGTGATAGTTCGGAGGAAGAAGAAACGGTCGGCGGTACTATCATAAAAGACCTAAAGGAGAAGTTCGTGTCCGTGGCAGATTCCAGTGAAAAAGTTCGAATTCTCACAGTACTTCCAGAGAGTTGGTCAATAAGAAAAATAATAAAAGAATTCGGAACAACTTTTTATATGGCACGTAAGGCTAAAAATCTACGTAAAGTAAAAGGATTACTTTCTTCTCCCAATTTGAAACCTGGTCAGACTTTATCAGCAGCTACAGCATCCCGTGTAGTTGATTTTTACAAAGATGATAGCATAAGCCGAATGATGCCTGGAGCAAAAGATTTTGTCTCAGTTAAGCAGGAAAATCGTCGGATACACGTACAGAAGCAATTGGTTTTGTGCAATTTAAAAGAAACGTATGAGGCTTTCAAAGAAAAATATCCCCTGGAAAAAGTAGGATTTTCTAAATTTGCGTCTTTGCGGCCAAAAAAATGCGTGTTAGCAGGATCCAGTGGTACTCATTCCGTGTGTGTATGTGTCATACACCAAAATCCCAAATTAATGTTAATGGCAGCAAAACTAGGCGAACTTGAAACGGATACAGTCGCCTTTCCTACAACTTATAAGGGAATACTAGCGATGGTAATGTGCCAACCACCTTCCACGTCTTGTCATTTACAAAACTGCAGTCTGTGTCCTGGATTTGAAGACATACAATTACGTATGGAAAAATTATTCGATGAACATTTTATAACTCAAATCGAATATAAAGAGTGGACACAAACGGATAGGTGTACCTTGCGAACATCCATTTGTACACCCGATGAATATGTTGATAGATTATTACAACAGTTGCGGCAGCTTCAAACGCATGATTTTATTGCCAGAACGCAAAGCGACTTTCTGAAAGAAAGAAAAGAAAATCTTGGTATTGATGAATTAGTAGTAATCGCAGATTTTTCCGAAAACTATTCTTTCGTAATTCAGGATGAAGTACAAAGCTATCACTGGACTAACACACAAGCGACTATTCACCCTTTTACTATATACCATCGCAGTAATAATGACACCAAAAGTGAAAATTTTGTGATAATTTCCGACTGCCTTACGCATGACACAAGTGCTGTTCATCTTTTTCAATGTCGGCTAACTTCATTCGTAAAAACAAAATTTGAAAATAGAATTGAAAAGATGTTTTACTTTTCGGATGGAGCTGCTTCCCAGTACAAAAATAAGTACAATTTTGCAAATTTAGTTTATCACCAAAGAGATTTTGGAATACAAGGTGAATGGCACTTTTTTGCTACTTCCCATGGAAAGGGCCCATGTGATGGACTTGGGGGTACAATCAAACGATTAGCCAAGCATGCGAGCCTGCAAAGACCACATACTGATCAAATTACAGATCCTTTACAATTATTCCAATGGGCTAATGAGAATATAAAAAACCTTAATATAGAATACTGCACCAAAGAAGAGCACGCAAATGATACTGTCGAACTAGCAAATAGATTTCAATTAGCTGTGCCCGTAAAAGGTACACGAAAGTTTCATGGATTTTTACCACAATCTCAGACAGAGCTTATAGCCGAAACGTTTTCTTCCTCAGAGGAAAGCTCCGTTGTTCAGGTAATTCGTGCAATTCTTTAAATTCATCTTTCCTATCCTCGACTTTCTATTTTTCCCATTTTTCCTTTATCCTCTTTCCTAAACCTTTCCTGACGGAAGGCGATTCACCACCTTCTCGTGGTTTCCGTCGAGCAATATCATTTAAGACGTGTTATTGGCCAAGAGTGAATCAGTATACATTTTTGTTTACAAACCTTATTAGTGATGTTTACTAGATCAAGCTGTCACTATTTTTTTCTCCGTCTAACCAGAAAATGAGTTGTTTTTAATATTAAATTTAAAAACAGTTTACACTTAGTCCGGAAAAGCTGCACCGATAAACGCTTTTTCCGAGTTCTATTGTAGGTTCTGATGTTTAATAAAACTTAAATTAAATAAGCTATTGCATTATAATATTTTAGGATCTTTATTTATGTAACACACCCGAAGAAACCGATTTAAATACTAATTAAATTAGTAATTAACTAATCAGTATAATCATATCCACATAGATGCATTTATCTTATGTACACTAGTTAAGACAGATTGCTATTATTATATGAATCGTATTATTACTAACTAAAAGGTAGCGATAGGATTGCACCGGCCGGCCGTGGGCTATGGTGCACCAACTGCTTGTAATGAGCTCCATAAAAATTTCTCCTGCAAAAACTATTAAAATGTCCAGCTTGCCATTTTGCATTTAAATACAGAAATGTTCAAAGAATCTGTACAATTTTTTTCAGATTTTTAAAAATGTGACCACACCGATTGTTTTGCAATTTTAGAATATTTCGTTAAGAAAAAAATAGAAATACGTTTGGTAGCAAAAAATTATTAGGCCGTCCAAAAAGCCCGTCTTCTTGTGAGTAATTTATAAAAAAAATGTTTGTTCTAGGATAAATACTTTTCGAGATATTTATATTTCTTTAAAGACGTGCAAGCAGTGTTGACAATTTTTTTAGGTTGAATATTTCCGAAGTTCTGCGTAATATAGCAAATTGATGAATGAAAGTTATGTTCTTTAGTTGATTACTACCTCATAATTGATTTTCATCGAAATCCGTGAGATCGACCCATTTTAGTAATCGATTTCGCATGGAATGACCCTATACGAAGTACGTTACTATAGTTACTATTCCAAAATATTTAATTTCAGTTTATTTTTATTGGTGATAAGTTTACAAATTATATTAAGGACCAATCAAGTTCTACAAAAGAACTTCTGACATTTAATTGACGTTTCGTTATTGCCCGTCTGACCATAAAGAGCCCCTTGGGCCATAAAAAGATTTTTATGTTTGGATGAGTCTTACAATAATAGTATAATTATAATGCATCTGTGCATAAAATACTTAATAAACCTTGTGAAACTTTAAATAATCATTTTATTTATTACATTTATTTATTGTTGTTTTATTTATTATGCAATGTAAGCTGGCGATTTGTTGCTACCTACAATAGCAATGAATCGCCATTCTACAGTGGGTAAAAAGTCTTTTCTACTCATAAGTGAGTAAATTTCAACTTTAATTGTTTAAAAACATTAAAAATTTAAATATAAAGTACTTTTAAAATTTGAATTTAAATTGCGATTGCGAAAAGCTTTTCTACTTTATGTGAAAATATATATTATTCATCTATGAACTAGAAATTATTGTTATAGGAAGTGAGTCGTCAATACACTCTGGTGGATAATTTAAAATACATACAACTTTATCTATTCTTTTATAGCATTAGTACAACAATGTTTCAGAGAATTATTCCTTTTTAAATAATTAAAACTTTTGTGAATATTTATGACACAAATGTAACAAGTTTTAATGAAACGTCAACAAAGGAAATATTCTCGGTCTACATTTCCTGATTAAATTGTCTCCAATAGTAATTATACCGTTATAGGTCATCCTTGGTAATAGCGTGTAAAACCAGCAATAGCTACAGTTATTGATCTATTGGCAATACGGCGACTGCTTAGAGAAATTCTATTGAAAGTGCCTATAAAAAGACAATTATGCAAATATCTCTGAAGCCCTGAAAATAATAACTTTTTAAAGTTGAAGGTTGCATTTAAGTATCAGTAACAAAAGGAATACTGGAAATCAGACGGTAAAACCTAGCACCGATTCTGTGCGCGCTCATTCGTCTCGAGGTAATGCTCAGTGCAGCGTCGTCAACCGAGCTTTCTTATTGCAAGCTTTGAGCTTTTATCTTTAAGCGGTCGTTGGAAAATCCGGTGACATCGTAAGAACTTTTACATTGTATAGTATTAGAGAATTTATGATAATTCTTGTATATTCGTGTTGTTTCTCGTGTTCGTCGAGGTGTTTCTTATAATCCTAACTGTCAAAAGCTTAGGGAAAACTTTTGTGAGTGATTCTTACGCACATTAATTCTCAACGTGGTTTTATTTCGCAAGAACGAGCCAACGCGTGTTATTGATGTAAGTCAACTATGTAATATTTTTGTAATCTAATTAGCGTTTACAAATTATTCTATACTTGTTCTTGCAGTAAAAAATGATGTCTACATCTTGTTTACCAATTCATCAAGTCGTCTCACAATAAGAAATAGTATAACTATTAATTTATGTTAAAATTAAAAATGTCATTAAATTAATGCTAGATTACTCTTAATTTAGGCATCGAAGACTACACAAAAGGTGTGGTACTGGTATTTGCAATGCAGTTACTCTAATTGTTGAGGTGTAATTAGCTATTATACATTTTTTGTCGTTGCAAAATTTGTAATTTTAATTTATTGTATATGGCATCTGTTTAGACATATGGAAAAAAGAATATTTAAAAATTGCACTGCAACAAAAATTAAATTAGGCAAAACTTTCTGAACTTCTTTATTTAATTTCCATTTGATTATCCAGATCTAGAAGTAGGTTAGAAGACGTTAATATATTTTCTAGTCAGAAGAAAAATCGTCAAGTTATTTAGTTCTTTTCAAGATTGGAAATATTGCAAACAATAATAATAATAATAATAATAATAATAATAATAATAATAATATCGTCTGCTGCTGTTGGAAATCTGTTGCATCAACTTTAGGTTTCATGACGCTTATCATAAGCTACGAATGCATTAAATGTAACTTTGAAGAAAAATAAGAAATAACCATGTTTCTCAACTCTTAAAATCTATTAATGTTAGTGTCTGAAGTTATAGATATACGGTATAAGCCACGCATGCCACCTGCTGCCCACGGGCCATATGCGGGCGTCACGCATTTTTATAATTTGATACTGAGAAAAGTCGCGGTTTTGCGTCTGTTCTTTCATATCTGGCTTTTCCAGGTTCTAATCCTTTTCTAAATACAACCTGTTACGTTTTCTTTGTTTCGCTACACAAAATTGTTATTATTTTTCTTGATCTATCAGCTTTTGTGGCTAAACTTATTCATTTTTCGTTATATGGCTCTCTTTTCTTCATAGTTCAGGTTCTGGTTGAAACAGATATTCATTATTGCCATTTTGAAACTGCTAATTTGAGATATATGGCAATGTCTTTGTAGACAGTGGCATGCAATCACAATAAATTGTTGTGTATTACAGACGTCTTACTGCAGATAATAAAAAGGAAAATCGAAAGATGCTATCAAAAGGTACCATGAATAAGAAACATTTGTTCTCACCATTTTTGGTTGCGGTATCAAGAAACTTGCTTACAATCAGAATCCATGTAGATTGGGCACATAAACATTCTATATTAAAAAACCGTTTTCTTGTCATTTTATATCATCTCCAGTGATGACATCTTCTACAACCTAATTTTCTGAAGTCTCGCATAATGTCTTCCAGTTGTAACAATACATGGATTTCGGTCTACTATGTATCTGCAATCCTAATTGTAACGTTAATAAAAAGTATGAGTAGGGGAACCTAAGATGACCCTTAGGGGTTTTAAGTTAACTAGCAGTAAGTTTAGCAAAATAATAGCTTTTCAGTTATGTGCTCTGAATGCTGAATGCTCAGATATGCACGAAAAAAAGGCCTGTTATAAATTTCTATAGGTGAACCTCTTCATAACATTCCATATTGATTATAAAAATAAGAGGAAGCTAAAAAACGAAATCGATTAATGTTTAGAGGTCGCTACCTGCCATTTTTTAAATTAAAAAACCGCATCTTGGCATGAAACCATCTGGAAGCGAAAGACGGTTTCATGCCGAGAAAAAGGTAACATCGTTACCGAAATACGTATTGAGTCAAATACAATGTGTGGTTAAGAGATACCGTTAAATTATAGTGTTGTGATAAATCACAGTCCTTACAATCTGTTATTAGTTTAGATTATGTTCAGAAGCAAGTCAATAGACTGTATCCTGGTCTTTGTTGATGTTTTCATACGCCTCGGGTCTTTCCAAAAGATTTAACGCTTTATAAAATTGCGTATCGTCAGCATACGCCGCCTGTATTTTACAATGTTCTAAAGATTTTAAAATTTCAGACGTATAAATAATGAATAACAGAGGGCCTAACAGAGAAACTTGAGGCACACTAGACGTAATTGAAAAAGAAGTAGACAATTGATTATCATTCCTTATAAAATCCGTAGTATTTCAATTTTGCACATACTAGCTCATGATTAACAGTATCGAATGCTTTAGAAACATCTAACCGATGAAATTAATAACATCGTTTGTAACAGTAGCAAGGAAATCAGCATCAGTATTAAAATATCCTCTAAAACCAGATTGACACTTCGGTAACAAAGAATTTTTATTAAAGAACTCGTACATATGTGTATATAGAATCTTTTCAAAAATTTTACATAAACAAGGCAAACTACTAATTGTTCTTAAATCAGAATAAGTCTTTGGATTTCTTATGGACTTCCGTTTGAATAATCCAGGTATCATCAAGAAATACGACTGGAAACTTGAACGTGCTTCGTTGTTTACAAAGACCTGTTTTACAGCAATTTTTTTTTAAATTTAAAACCAATTTCTGTTAATACTTTTCCTAAGTTTGGTCTTAAAGCATGAAAAGCTTCTCGTTATTTTAATTTGTTTCTGCAAAGTGTCTATTGTCACTACTACCTTTCCTGCACACATTGAATACTTTGCATCTTAAACCGTTGAGGTAAATCTTGCGTTTTTAATTTCTTTCGATAACGCTGAATCTTACTTGCAGAAGGTATACCCTGTCGCCTTTGTTTAATAATTTTTCTAATAGTGGACACTAACTTTCAAGGCAGCGGCCACTCTGTCTTGTATCACAAATACACTCCGCAGTGGAGCTGAATTTTCCTCTTCCAGAGTAAAATACTCAAACAAATTATTAATTAATTCTTGGCAACGTTTGATCAGGCATTTTGAAAAAGTAAACAATAGCAACGTGTGCGTAAAACTAAATTACGCTGCAGATGTCCGACTTATTAAGTAAAATACTCTTGTTTCGATGTTCCAAACTCGGCTCCTCCGTCGTCACAAACCTTACTCGACTGTAAAATTCCATTTCCAAAACGTTTGGCGTAATGCGTTTTATTTCATTCTGCAATTATCGGTTTAATTTAAAAAAATATATATACAACAAATTTCCGAATTCAAAATATGGACATCTACGAAAAACGAGTATCTTTAGCATCTATTACTCGAATTCAAAATATGGACATTAGGGTGGTTCTTATTTGGGTCATGTTGGAATTTCGGTTTTGCCGGGTGCCCATTTGATTCTAAAAAAAAATTCTAAGACCAATACGAACTTCGTATCTCTATTCTAATCATTCGCTGTAACGAAGAGAAGTTTCCCATTTAAAATACACGCTTTTTTTCACTTCGTATGTATATATTTGACCACTGGGACAAATTGTCGAGAAAACATTTGAAAATTAATTTTTTTGGAATTAACAGTGTTTGATACTACTTTTAGGTACAAAAAAATATTATGTGGAGCATTCGATTTTTCCCAACGATTTACAAATAAATTCAAAATAATGCACCGTTCAATTAGTGTTGAAGTGATGTAGAATGTCCCATATAATTTTTTTCACCTAAAAGTAGCATCGATGCCCGTTAATTCTATAAAATCAATTTTCAGTTTTTTTTAATTTGTCCCAGTGGTCAAATATATGTATAAGAATTGAAAAACCCATGTATTTTAAATGGGAAACTTCTCCTAGTTACAGCGAATGATTAGAATAGAGATAGGAAGTTCGTATTGGTCTTAAATTTTTCAGTTTTTTTTAGAATCAAATGGGCACCCGGCAAAACCGAAATTCCAACATGACTCAAATAAAAACCACCCTAATGGACATCTATGAAGAATGAGTGTCCATGGTAACCAAATACTAAATCATTGTTCAATTGGTTTATTTTATTTTTGTCCGGTCGGGCGATTTTGACCTGTTTATGGGGCTGTTTTTAGAGCATAAACTGTTAAATTAGAGTTCTAGAGCTGTAAAACTTTTTAGAGCCCGCTAAAGAGTGTTTAGAGCTAGAAAAATGGGCACCCTTCTTTACGCCGCGCCGTCTCATAGTAATAATAGTAATTAGACCACTCCGCCTATTTACCTACTTGAAGATTTGCACTTCATTTAAAACTTAATTAATTTAAACTTAGACCGGACATAAACTAACGTATGCATTTCAGGCTTAATTAATAACGAAACTTTAGTTGTTCCAATGGCGTATCTACAATTTTTCTAGGGGGGGGGGGGTACTCTATAAAATTTCCGAATCAAAATACTTCGATTTTGACAAAAATGACTTGGACTGTTAAAAAAATCGTGGGTGGCTCCATCCCCCCCAAATATGTCACTGAGTTATTCTGATGGTTCTTAATCTTCAATTAGGGGAAATGTAGAACAAAACAGTTTATGTACAAAATCTATGTTATGTGAAAATCTAATGGCGTTTTCCATTGGAACCCAGATTGCTCAATTATTGCAGATTGCTTTGCGGTTGCTCGCAAAACGGGTATGACGTCATTGCTCTTATGTAGATTGACCGAAGAGTATTCACAATACGCAACCGAATAAAATCATTTTGATCGCCGTATGTTTGTGTGATCATTATCATATTAAGTTATTATACCTAAAATAATAAAACCATTGGGCAATACTGACTGTTTTGAAACATGATCAGTAATTTATTAAACGTGGTTCTGTTCAAGCGAAAATTATTCTTAATCTAATGAGCAACAACGATCAATAAAATATAGTAAGTAGATATTGCGTATTATTACAGCAAACCTACCGGATTCATAGGAAAATGAATTTATTGTCTCCAGGAAATTACAAACTTTACATAATAGTTGTTTCTCATTTAAGACGAATCTGATGATAAAATTTCTAATAAAGCCAAACAACAGCTTTCATCATCCATCATAATAATATCTACTTTAGTAATCCGTATTTCGGTTGAAGTAACTCAGTGAATGAATTAGTTAGGTGTTTGTTTTCTCAATTGATCCGTCTCACGAGACAGATCAAGAAAGAGCACTCCGGCGTGCTCTTGCACAGAGCACTTGACACAATCGAATACGCAAACCTCAATGACCGGAATGCTAGTTGAACCAATCGAGCAATCTAAGAGCACTCCAGAGCAGTCAATTACAAACGCTATAAGTATTTTGATTCGGGATTTCTATAGAGACCCCCCCCCCGAGAAAAATTTTTAAATATGCCACTGGAACAGCTAAAGTTTCGTTATTTACCTAAGCTTACTAGATAATTCTGTTTTATTAATTGGAAAACCAGAAATCATAACCTACTAGTCGTAAATCATTTTTTACGTTTTTCTTGAAAATTTTCTGATGTAAGAGCATGAATATTTATTATGGTTGAAAAGAGAACACAATACTCTATCGATTTTAGTAAAAAAATACCTATCATGTAATTTAAAAAAAGTCGGATGACGTCATCACGCTCACGCCGATTTAGTAAATACAAAATTTTCTGTACTTTTTGTATGTATAAGGGGGTTCCCTTTTGCATTTAAATTCGATATAAAAAAATTTCAATGTAAATAGATCCAATGTAGAAACTTCCAATTTAACGTACAAAGCTGTACAGGTGTCTGGAAAATTGGATGTGATTGGTTGTAGAGCTCTTAAGGGTGTCCGGCAAATTACGCGTAGTTGACTGCTTGTTCGCGATGCTCATTCTTGGGAAATTTAGCTGTCAAATTTATTTAATTGCTTAATTATGATACAGTTTATGCCGTTTTGCAGTTTTAAAGCTTAAATAAGTAATTACTTGATGTTAGTGGATGTCTAGTTTACTAATTTTGATTTTTAAGGGGTTTTGGTGTATTAAATTATAGATATCGCTTCAAGCGATGAAGATTTGATGGAATATACGCCGCCCATACTTTTTTATTCGATGTTAACAGTTTTTAATTAATAATAAAATAATAAAAATTAATAATTTCAATATTGTGCCATTTTATCAATGTTTGCCAGAACGGTTGATCATGCGACAAAATGCTTTAAATAAAAATTGTAGATAATTTTATGATCTACAAGTATTATAATAACCTTAAATGACATATGAAGCATAGAAAACGAGATAATTGCGAAAAACCTATTTTCGTGACCTTTGACCTTTAATACCTTGTGACGCGGACACGAGATTATAGGAGACTTTTTGTAAGACAAAGGTTCATGCAAAAATTCAGCTTTCTTACTTTCATTCCGAGGTTTACCCCTTATTTCACCTTATATGACTGTACTGATGTGTACATTGTACATATGCTAAATTAATTGCATAATGCATATGCATAAATACTTACTCATTTAAAGAATGTAAACATACTAAATTAATGACATCATTTGAGGTTATGACGTAGGATGTAACATGCATTGGAACTTATATGGTCTAGACCATAGGTTCCCAACCTTTTATGGACTACCGCCCCCTTTACAAGAAAAAAATTCCAACGCCCCCCTTTACATAATAGTTAATTATACCAATTTTATATGTCTCTCTCTATTATCTATTAATAATCACAAATTAAAAATTAATTGTTAAAACATGTTATAATAAAAACATTTAATTCAGACAAAGACCATACAAAGTGTTATTAACAAAATTATAACTTAACCAATGCAAGACAATACACCAAGCTGGAGCAACCCGCACTGGCGCACTGTACAAAGGCAAAGACAAGTCGATTAATCAAAATTAGTAAAAAATATAATAAAAAAACAAAATTCAATAAGAAAACATAAATATCAATGAGACGGTTGAGGCTGGTGGAGTTTTAACAGTTTGTTAATGTCGGGTTTCAATTTAGTTAACATCAGTCGCAAATCACCACGCTCAGTGATCTGCTCAGTGTCTATTCCTTTTCTTAGACAGTAAATTAGCTACTGCACTAAACCCACGCTCAGCCAAATATGATGAAGGAAACGCAATTAAAAATTTCTGTACTATTTCCCACAATCCAGGGTGGAGAGCTGATATTGATTTTTGGAGTCAGAACTCTTGGTATCCATTCCTGAATTTTACTTTTAATTCTTCATTAGTTATGAGTTCTATCAGTTCTTCTTCTAAATTTGATGATTCTGCTGTATCTGCATTTGCGAAAGGGTCTAAAACCCAGCTTGGTATATTCATATTTAAAATATCGGAATCGCTCTGTAAAATCTGCATGAAGAGCGTCCAGGTGTTGGCAGTAAGTAAGTAAATCTTCCTGTTTTACCGATAATGCTGATAATGTCGGAAAGTGGCTGTATTCACCTCTTCCTAGATTTCGTTGGAATAGAAGAAGTTTTCCCACAAAAGCAGTTATGGCGTTTTTTGTTTTTATTAAATTCAACTCATCACCTTGCAATTGTAAATTAACGTCATTAAATATTTTAAAAAGGTCTGTCAAATAAGCGATGTCATCTTTGGACGCAATCAAGTTTCCGCGCAGTTCATTGTTTCTGTTTTCAAGGAAGTCCCGTACTGAGTCAAATAGATTGAAAAAGCGATTCAGACAAACACCTCTCGAGAGCCATCGTACTTCTGTGTGCAGCAGCAAGCGATTATAGTCTTCATCATTTTCACTACAAAGTTGCTCAAATAATCTGTCATTTAATGAATTGCTTCTTATCTTGTTGACTGCTCTAATAACGTAATGGAGCGACGTATGCAGGCGTTCATTAATATTTTTTGCAACCAAGTGCTGACAATGAATAACACAATGTACAGCAAGTACATTTGGTACTGCTTGTTTTAAATGCGCAATGAAACCCTTATGATTATAATTTTTCTCTTGAAAAAAAAGTGCATGGTATTAAATATGGATTCTCGCTTTGTATTGGTTTCGGTTCTTATGATCAAGAACAGTTTCGATTACCTCTTTGACTGCCGGCATAATTAATTCCTCACCAATTGTGTGTGGTTTTCCCGCTTTTGCGATTAATAATGAAATATTATATGAAGCTCGTAGTCCATCATCTTCTTGTTTAGAACACGATGCAAAAAGGTTTGATATAGTTGGCTGTTTTAAATATTTCTTTTCAAGTCCTTGAAAATAGGATAAATCTTTGTCCTTTTTATCAGCATGTATTTTATTCAAATGCTCTTGGAGCCTAGAAGGCTTCATGGCTTCATTTGAAAATACTTTTTGGCAAATTAAACACATAGGTAATAATTGGTTTGTTGGAGATTGCGTAAATCCATATTTCAAATACTCAATGTTGTACTGCCGACATTTCTTCTTAGTTTCAGACATTTTGCAATTCACAATTTTAATACATTAACTTTTCAACCGATTTATAGAAAGTTATAAAACTAATGGCTATAATGACTTCTTTACTTTATCAGTCACGCGCCAGTATGGATCACTGGCGAAGCACACAAAAACAATAAGACATTAGAAGAGCTATCCCTGCCTTTTAAAGATTTGATTTCGAGCACGCAACAACTTGTATGCCTTTGTTTGTTTGCGGTGCCCCGGTGCACTTGCCCTGCAAACAGGTTGTTACAAGTTCCCGTATTTTTGTCGAAACATGCTTGATTGCGTAAATCACGTCTTTGCTTAACAACTTGCATAGACTTGTTACCGACAGTCCTAAACCGAATCAATTAGTTAGTTTATCTTTATACTTAATGTTTATTTAAATGTTTTAATGTTTATTTACGCCATAATAATAAGATAGACATCTTAGACGGCTAGATAGAATGCTTTTTCATGAAAATAGATGTATTTTCAAAGGATTTTATTATATTAAATTTCTAATTAGGTAGGTACGCCGCGACCACCTCCTTGACTGTCATAACGCCCCCCATTTGCCTTTGGACCCGCTACCGCCCCCACGAAAAGCTCCAGCGCCCACTAGGGGGGGGGGTACCGCCCCCGTTAGGGACCTATGGTCTAGACTGTCTAGAGTATATAACAAATCCTGAGAATAAATTAGGTTGTTCATAATCAGAGCGTCTACAATTATTATTTTGCCATGCCAATAATCTTAGAAATATTTATTCAATTAATTCTTTATCTTGAATTTAAGAAATAGCATCTTAAGATAAATGCTTACTGTATGTTACTCAGCATTAATCGAGACATTTTATAGAAGCTCTTTTCTGTATTTATTCTTGCAATTGGAATCGAGGCACATCCATTTTCTCGAAATTTCTTCACTGTCTTAGAATGAAGAATTTGTCGTACAATATACGAGTATTTAAAGTTAAGTGTTTTAGTTCTACATAGCAGACTAGCGCCTTCAGTCCCTTTTTCGCGTATGCTTTTTGTGGGTCAACTACTACTACATACTTCCTTTTTTCAAAAAAATAGTCACAAAGTCGCAAAAAGGTTTGAATAAATTTGAAATGGCTATTTATTAGAGATACAAAGTTTAGCCTAAGTAAAGAGAAATAGAGAGGCCTTAAGTTATACTTTTAGAAATGAAGAAAATGACTTTAGCTATTACGTTCAGCTCGAGCTAGTTTGTATAATAAAATTATAAGTGTCGTATTTATTTAAAACGTGTGTATCAAAAGGAAAGAAATAATTATTGAGTTAATAATAAAAAGTCGACCAAAATCTCTTTCTTTAATTAGAAGTATTTAGTATTATGCAGCCAATAATGTTTTTCATTGTGATAAAAAGGTTTTAACGAAATATGATACTTATATAATTTAATTATATAAACTACCTCTTACTCCAACTTGTTTATGCAATAATTAAACATTGCATCATTATCCCGACCACGTTCCCGACTTCGTCGACGACGTCTTCGGCGACGTGGTGGTGCCCATAAAACACTTGCTCTACGAAAGCTTTATGCCTATTTATTTTATTTTTGATAGTTAGATGCATATAACAATCGTGTCATCATGCCATCTGCTTTTTAGATCAATACGAAAGTAAAATAATACAAGAAAACAACTAATTTCTTTTTCATTCTAATAAGAGTTCTCTGATATTTAAGGAAAATTTAAAGTTGATTCAAGCGAAAATACACGCACTAAAATGCTAGTTCAGAAGTCGTCTTGCCAATTTCAAATGTAAATAATTTCGAAATTGACTTTGGTTTTCATTCAAGTAATATAAAACGAGATTTATAACTCTGTAACAAGATTTTCCTTGTAGTTAACTTTTTGTGTACGTTCATAAATGAATAGGTCATCGCAATTGCTTCTTATTAGTAATTAGTAGTTAGATGGCTTGTTCATATTATTTTTTTCTTTTATTATATAAATCTTTTACTGATGTTGGCTGTAAGAGAGTGTTGTTTGATTCACTGGTTAGATCGACACTTAAGTTTGCTGTCATTGTTCGGGACCCGGAACAAGTTATCATTCGCAATGTTTAGAAACACACACACACGCACACACACACCCACGCACTCACGCACTTACGCATGCACGCACGCACGCACACACACACAGTTTACAAATATATACATTCTCGGTGAATTTTTTTTAGTATCTAACTAGATTTAGTTGAAATGTGTAAAAATTTCTCTGTATATTTCAAATTTAAAATAAATAAATAATAATTAGCGTACTTGATGTAAAAATCTTCATGCATGTTTTATATGTAAAATCTATGATTTCTATGGTTATCTTCAGATTGAATTCTGAATTTAGCAGAAGTTAAAACCGAAACAGTTTCTAGAATTTCCCCTGTTTCGACTTTTTCTGCTATTAAATTGTAATCCTCTAGCATGTCTTGTTTTCTGTCACTTACTGCATCACATCAGTGCTGTTTGAAATGCTAACATTTAAAATATGTCATGGTTAGCGTGTAATTGAGCAAAAGTTTATGGAGGATATTGGCATTATGCATATGATACAAATTAAAATGGGTTTGGGGATGTTCTTGTTTAACAGTTAAATAGTACATATTTAGATAAACCAAGAGAGGAAAACTCTTATAAATATTTCAGTTAATATGTTATACTAACATAACTTCCGTTGAAAAATCAACGTTTCCTGTCTGGTCGGTTTACAAAAGTTGAGCTGAAACAGAAACAAACCGCCTTAAGCGCTGCGAAAATGATAACAGATAAAATTAAATTGTAGGTCTAAAAAGGTCTACAAAAAAGTCCGTGGTGGCATATAAGTATCTCTTAAAGATTACTTACGACCAATATTTACCTAATCATAATTTTCGGAGAACTCTTTTCCTCCTAGAATGTTGTCTTACTCCGTCCCTGTTTGTTTACCTTTATAATTGTAGTTAAGTTAAACTTGTAGCTTGCGCCGTTCAAGAGAGAGATATATATATATATATATATATATATATATATATATATATATATATATATATATATATATATATATATATATATATATATATATATATATATATATATATATATATATATATATATATATATATATATATATATATATATATATATATATATATATATATTGTTGTATTATTTGTTTGGTTAGGTTTATACAAATAATAAACTTTGCTGAAGTTGTTTATTTCTCTTTTTTCAAGCTAGATTATATGTTTTAAATATAAGAAAATCATTTTTTTTTAAAATAAAATAAAGTAGAAAAATAGTTTGTGTAATTTATTTTTGAGTTGTCCTCGTATAATATAAAAGTTTATTTAAAAGAGGTATACAATAATTTTAACAAGCTAGTCTGTTCGTGGCAAAACAAGATGCATTTATTTAGTTTGATTATTACAAAATCTTACATGTTGAGAAAATATTAAATTATAGCTCTGACAACATTTTTGTTTTTATGAAAATTTAATAAAGTACGATAATTAATTTAGATGAGTTAACTTACTGTATGGTTATTGATTACATTATTTTATATAAATTCTGCATTGTTTTAGTTAGTTTGTTAAATTTCTTCTTTAAAATAATTTGGTTGTTGACCTGTAAAAATAAAAAGAGATAAGAGTAGAAAATGCATTGAAATGAAATTGTTATCAAAAATGTTTGAGTTTTAAAAAGGAGTATGGAAAGATAGGTGGTGCAAGTCAGTTGGAAATGACATGCCCGTAAAAATTGTATTAATATTTGTATGAATTTCTAAATGAGAATTGATGGTTAGTTTATGGAAGATGTAATTATTCAAATAATGTGATGGCCAAGATATAATTGGCTTAAAAAGTAAATAAGTGAGATAAAGTTATGTGGCGAGGAGAAGAAGTGAATAAAATTTAAAAGTAGAAAGTGATAGTGGATAAAAAAATCTACCCAGTTTGCAATCACTATTATAAATGATTTTTTTTTTTGTTAGATCAACTTATAATTAAATTGAATTTTTATGCGTAAGAAATTAGAAGGGTTAACGAAAATTGTTAATTTATAAAATTTTGGAAATTTTGTTTTGAAAGGTGATTTTGTTTGTGCAAAGCATGAATTGGAAATAATAAAAATTTAATTTCTTTTATAAAAAGTGTTCTTATTGAAAGTGAGGAATCCTGAATAAGTAATAATAAAAAATACTTACCAAAAAGGGGATCATCCTGGAACCATCGTGCAACTGGAGTTTGTATGCAGAGGCGACAACATATAAGCTGTCTTCACATCATCAATAGTGTAAGTAATTAATAACCTATACCGTATTTGTTTTATTTTTGTGGTTCCAATGCGAAAAGTCAATAAAATTATTTATTTTTGCAAGTTTTAGGCATCACAGAGGTGTTTTGTAGAGTGATAATTTAATTATATCATTGTACTTATTTCGAACCTTTAATTTTAAAAGACCCTGATTTGTCTGTATTGTCTCTTGTTCTGTAATCTTAGACAAGCTTAGTCGAGATCACAACATTTTGGCGCCCCAACGTGGTTGGGCAATGCAACATTTTTAGCACCTCCAACGTGGTAGGGCTGATAAATTTAAATAACATTTTTGGCAACTCTACATTTTTTTGACTTACGTGGTAGGACTTATTGATTAATTGCACAACGTTTTGGCTACCAGTAATTTGACGTTATTAACTAATGCAACAAATTTGTTGAAAAGAGAGAAAGTGTATTAAGGATTAAAATAGATTTGTCGAGCTTATTAATTAGTACAACCTTCACTCCTTCACGTATATTTATAAAGTATAGGAATTGAATTAATTGCTCAAGAGTAAAATTGGACTTGAGATTATTGTAAGGAATTTTTTTTTGTTTGTGTATAAAGCTAAAAGAAATTTGTGCGACCATCGAATTTAAAAATAAATTGTGGAATGTAAAGGTAAATGATAGCATATTTTGTTGAAAATATAAAATATTTATTTAGAATTACAAAAGGAAAAGGTGTGTTTGTTTATTGGATAAGAATTGATACGATAGGGAAACAGGTAAGGGATAAGTTATATGACGTCACCCAAGAATATATGCAATATTTTTGAAGAAAAAGAAAAGAAGATAATAAATCGTTGCAGAAAGAAGCTAGAGAGAGAAATAAAAATGGCAGAAGAATTTCCATTCGCCGATATGAGCATAGAAGGATTCGAAGACAAGGAAGGGGAGGAAAAGCTGATTGCTGAGCAGCAATTATCAATGGAAGATAAAATGATGTTAATGTTCAAAAAAATGATGGAAGATATGAAAAAAGAAAACAGGAGTAATTTTAAAAGAATTGATGGGAATTTTAAAAGAATTGAAGAAAATTCCAAACAATTTAAAGAAAACTTTAAACGAATTGAAGAAAATGAAAAACGAAGTGAGGAGAAATGTGATTTGATGATTAAAAAAGTGGAGGAACTTAGGGTGGAGAATGAAAAAAAACATATGGAAACACAAGGAAAGTTTGAAAGATTTAGAGAAGAAATGGAAAAAAATATGAATATAAAAATTCAAGAGACCAAGATAGAAATAAATCAAGTAGTGGACAAACAGGCAGAAAAACTTAATGAAAAACTTAATGAAAAACTCGAAGGTTTCAAAATTGAAAATGAACAAAACTTAGAAATGATGAAAATAGAAATGAAGAAAGAAGTAAGCAAGGATATGAAGAAGAAAGAGAACGAGATAAAGAATACTATGAAAGAACAAATGAAACAAAGAATTGGAACAGTTAAGGGAGAACTAGTACAGGACATAGAGTGTAATATAAATGAGTTTAAAGCAGAGATCGAAAACCGTTTGGAACAATTCAAAAGGACTCTATCATTAACCAACACCATCTCATTGACACCGTATATGTTTCAAAGTCCACCAGAACAAACGTTGATGAAATTTTATGGGGATAGAAATGTGGGAGCTAAAATATTTATGGACCAAATAAAACGATATTTTGAAAAGATACGAACACAGATGGGAGGAAAGTGGACTTTTCAAGATGAGACAGACATATTGTATAAAATACTTAAGGGACATGCGGCAAAGTGGTTTAGCATGAACTTTAATAAATTTAAGAATTTTGAAGATTTTGAGCAAGAATTTATAAGGTATTTTTGGAGTGAAGATGAACAAATTAAAGCATACAATACTTTTATCCAAGGCAGGTATGATTATACGAAGAGGATTACTCGAGAACAGTATGCTATCGACCAAATAAATTTATTGGACCAAATAAGTCTTAACATGGATGAGAAGTTTTTGGTTAGGCAATTGGCAGCACATTTTGAATATCGCGTACAAGACGAAATTTTGACCAGGAAAGTAGACTCGTTTCAAGGACTGCTAGAAGTCTTGAGATTGCAAGATGCTCGGGAAGAGATGAGAAGAAATACAAGAGTAAATACAAGGAATATAGAAAATGACCACGGAAATAGAAGGGTAAACTATAATGAAGGAAGTCATGGGGTGACTACATATAGAACACTGAATAACAATCAAGGTTTCAGAAACGATAGAAACAAAGAAGATAGAAGATACCGACGAGATGATTATGGTAATGAGGAAGAACATAGAATAGATGAGGCTAGAGGAGTCGATGACATATGTGGGAATGACGACAAAGATGTATATGGAAGAAACAAGAAAGAAAACGAATACATAAATTGATAATTCAGGAGGCAGAAGGGGAAGTAAGAAGTTTTAAGATGTTAGGTAATAAAAGAAATAACAATAATAAGAATAAAAACATAATAAATAAGTATAATATATCGAATAGGGAACTTTTTAATTTATTTCCTTGTTTAGTATTTTGTAAATAAATAAAAAAGTGAAGGGGAAAATGTTGTATTATTTGTTTGGTTAGGTTTATACAAATAATAAACTTTGCTGAAGTTGTTTATTTCTCTTTTTTCAAGCTAGATTATATGTTTTAAATATAAGAAAATCATTTTTTTAAAATAAAATAAAGTAGAAAAATAGTTTGTGTAATTTATTTTTGAGTTGTCCTCGTATAATATAAAAGTTTATTTAAAAGAGGTATACAATAATTTTAACAAGCTAGTCTGTTCGTGGCAAAACAAGATGCATTTATTTAGTTTGATTATTACAAAATCTTACATGTTGAGAAAATATTAAATTATAGCTCTGACAACATTTTTGTTTTTATGAAAATTTAATAAAGTACGATAATTAATTTAGATGAGTTAACTTACTGTATGGTTATTGATTACATTATTTTATATAAATTCTGCATTGTTTTAGTTAGTTTGTTAAATTTCTTCTTTAAAATAATTTGGTTGTTGACCTGTAAAAATAAAAAGAGATAAGAGTAGAAAATGCATTGAAATGAAATTGTTATCAAAAATGTTTGAGTTTTAAAAAGGAGTATGGAAAGATAGGTGGTGCAAGTCAGTTGGAAATGACATGCCCGTAAAAATTGTATTAATATTTGTATGAATTTCTAAATGAGAATTGATGGTTAGTTTATGGAAGATGTAATTATTCAAATAATGTGATGGCCAAGATATAATTGGCTTAAAAAGTAAATAAGTGAGATAAAGTTATGTGGCGAGGAGAAGAAGTGAATAAAATTTAAAAGTAGAAAGTGATAGTGGATAAAAAAATCTACCCAGTTTGCAATCACTATTATAAATGATTTTTTTTTTTGTTAGATCAACTTATAATTAAATTGAATTTTTATGCGTAAGAAATTAGAAGGGTTAACGAAAATTGTTAATTTATAAAATTTTGGAAATTTTGTTTTGAAAGGTGATTTTGTTTGTGCAAAGCATGAATTGGAAATAATAAAAATTTAATTTCTTTTATAAAAAGTGTTCTTATTGAAAGTGAGGAATCCTGAATAAGTAATAATAAAAAATACTTACCAAAAAGGGGATCATCCTGGAACCATCGTGCAACTGGAGTTTGTATGCAGAGGCGACAACATATAAGCTGTCTTCACATCATCAATAGTGTAAGTAATTAATAACCTATACCGTATTTGTTTTATTTTTGTGGTTCCAATGCGAAAAGTCAATAAAATTATTTATTTTTGCAAGTTTTAGGCATCACAGAGGTGTTTTGTAGAGTGATAATTTAATTATATCATTGTACTTATTTCGAACCTTTAATTTTAAAAGACCCTGATTTGTCTGTATTGTCTCTTGTTCTGTAATCTTAGACAAGCTTAGTCGAGATCACAACAATATATATATATATATATATATATATATATATATATATATATATATATATATATATATATATATATATATATATATATCAAGATAAGAATGCACAGCATGGGGATCTTGAAAACGGTAAAAGATACAGGTTGGCTTAAATTAGGAAAAAGTTGCACTATTTAGAGTATGTTTACATGCCATCGCAGAAATCCATGATTGTTTATCGTTTTCGAAATTTTCCAAAAAATGCAATTTTTCGGATTTTCGATTTTTCCAATTTTTGTATTTATTTTAAAAGATATTAAAAAACTAATGACACTTTGTCATTGTCACTTTTTAAGCTCTACACAATGGCGTCTTCAAATTTTTTATCCGATGTTTCATCTTCGAGAAATCATCATCAACTTAATTTTTTTATATGGCCACAAAAGTAGAAACACCTTGTATACGGTACCATTTTTTATTACAAATTCAACGATGTATCACACATTATGCTTCTAAAGCCAAAAAACAGAGAAAAATGAATTTTAATATTTTTTTAGATTCTTAATGTAGTAGGCATTGGAAAAAGAATTCAAAGATTATTGCAAGTGTTCAAATAAGTTCCCATTATTTTCTAGACACAAGTATACTCTTTGTACAGTTGAATTTAAAACTTTGGCTAACATTTCTGAGGAGATTGTGTTAACTGCTGCTATAACCGATGCCAATAATTGTTCTTCAGTTTCAAAAGTTGAGTCATACACTTGATTTTTTACATAACCCCACAGGAAAAAGTCTAACGGGCTCAAATCTGGTGATCGGGCTGGCCAAGCTACTTCACTGTGTGTTCCAATCCATTTTTCAGGAAACCTCTGCGACAAATACTCTCGTACATTTCTTGAGTTATGTGCTGGGGCACCATCTTGAACCAGCAGTTGTTAATTATTGCTAGAGGTAATCCATCCAAGGCGTCTTCCAAATCAGTCTGCAGCAGGTCAAGATACCGATCGGAATTTAAATTGTTGTGATAAATAAAGGGTCCTCTTATTCTGATACCTAAAATACCTATCCACATATTAAATCCAAATCGGTGTTGATGCCTTGCATCTTTTTTTAAATGAGGATTGTCTGTTGCCCAATAATGTTTGTTACGCCGGTTGAAAATGCCATTGTTGGTTATCATGCTTTCATCAGAACAAATTACTTGAAAAGGAAAAGTTTGATTTTCTTGACATTTTCTGGTATACCATTCACAAAAACTTGCTCGCCTTCTCCCGTCACCAGGTCTAAGACAAATTCTAAATTTATATGGATGAAATTTATTCTTTTGTAAAATGAAGTGGGCTGTAGATCTAGCTACCCCAGTCTGACGCTCAATTAGTCTTGTGGATATTTCATGATTTTCAACAACGGCTAGTAGAACAGTATTCGCTTTTTCTTCGTTGGATTGTTTTTTACGAGATGAAAGTGGATTTTTGAATGAACCAAATTCCTTTAAATTAGATACCAAACGTCTAAACATGGATTTCTCAGGTTGTCTTCGTTCAGGATAATTATCAGAATACATCTGCTCAGCAGCAACACAATTTTTGTGGCGCAAGATGTAACACGTCAACATATCAAATTTTTCTTCGTTTGTGAAATTTCCTCTTTCCATCGCAACACAAATAAATTAAAACACTTTAACTTCTTATAAACAAAACAAACAACTTCAAAATACGTTAGAACGTTTTTAACAATAATGTGACAGATCAAATAGAAATATTGCAATTGTTCCAATGCCTACTATTTAAAAAGTAAAAAAAAACAATACTTAATTACATTCTCGGCAGAAGTGTTAGACCATGTTTTAAATTCAGCTGTTTTTTCTAGGCTGTACTTGTGTCTAGAAAATAATGGGAACTTATTTGAACACTTGCAATAATCTTTGAATTCTTTTTCCAATGCCTACTAGATTAAGAATCTAAAATAATATTAAAATTCATTTTTCTCTGTTTTTTGGCTTTAGAAACATAATGTGTGATACATCGTTGAATTTGTAATAAAAAATGCTACTGTATACAAGGTGTTTTTACTTTTGTGGCCATATAAAAAAATTAAGTTGATGATGATTTCTCGAAGATGAAACATCGGATAAAAAATTTGAAAACGCGATTCTGTAGAGCTTAAAAAGTGACAATGACAAAGTGTCATTAGTTTTTTAATATCTTTTAGCTCAGTTGGTAGAGATACCACCTAGACAGTGGAGGGTTCTGGGTTCGAGTCCCAGCAGAGTCGATGATAAATTTTTCTATATGAATTTGCATTCTAAATATTATTTAATGTAAAATCATTATTCAACTTAACAAAAATTAATTTGAACTAAAATTTATATATAATTAATTTCCTTTCGGAATGATTAAAAATAATCTAGATACTTTGAATATTGATGTTGTTGTCGTGCGACTTGCTGATCTTCATTAATAATATTCAAAAAAAATATCTAGTTACTTTGTATGTCTGCTTAAACATCTAATTCATATGGAAAATTTCTCGCTATGCTGGTAGTCGTACTCTGTAGCTCAGTTGGTAGAGATACCACCTAGACAGTGGAGGGTCCTGGGTTCGAGTCCCAGCAGAGTCGATGATAAATCTTTCTATATGAATTTGCATTCTAAATATCATTTAATGTAAAATCATTATTCAACTTAACAAAAATTAATTTCAACTAAAATTTATATATAATTAATTTCCTTTCGGAATGATTAAAAATAATCTAGATACTTTGAATATTGATGTTGTTGTCATGCGACTTGCTGATCTTCATTAATAATATTCAAAAAAATATCTAGTTACTTTGTATGTCTGCTTAAACATCTAATTCATATGGAAAATTTCTCGCTATGCTGGTAGTCGTACTCTGTAGCTCAGTTGGTAGAGATACCACCTAGACAGTGGAGGGTCCTGGGTTCGAGTCCCAGCAGAGTCGATGATAAATTTTTCTATATGAATTTGCATTCTAAATATTATTTAATGTAAAATCATTATTCAACTTAACAAAAATTAATTTGAACTAAAATTTATATATAATTAATTTCCTTTCGGAATGATTAAAAATAATCTAGATACTTTGAATATTGATGTTGTTGTCATGCGACTTGCTGATCTTCATTAATAATATTCAAAAAAAATATCTAGTTACTTTGTATGTCTGCTTAAACATCTAATTCATATGGAAAATTTCTCGCTATGCTGGTAGTCGTACTCTGTAGCTCAGTTGGTAGAGATACCACCTAGACAGTCGAGGGTCCTGGGTTCGAGTCCCAGCAGAGTCGATGATAAATTTTTCTATATGAATTTGCATTCTAAATATTATTTAATGTAAAATCATTATTCAACTTAACAAAAATTAATTTGAACTAAAATTTATATATAATTAATTTCCTTTCGGAATGATTAAAAATAATCTAGATACTTTGAATATTGATGTTGTTGTCATGCGACTTGCTGATCTTCATTAATAATATTCAAAAAAAATATCTAGTTACTTTGTATGTCTGCTTAAACATCTAATTCATATGGAAAATTTCTCGCTATGCTGGTAGTCGTACTCTGTAGCTCAGTTGGTAGAGATACCACCTAGACAGTGGAGGGTCCTGGGTTCGAGTCCCAGCAGAGTCGATGATAAATTTTTCTATATGAATTTGCATTCTAAATATATGTATATATATATATATATATATATATATATATATATATATATATATATATATATACAGTGTGTTTTTTGTAAACGATAATATAGGAAATCCAATGTAATTTTATCATTTTCCTCGTAAGTTTGTACCCTTGCAAATGTAATTAGAAATCTTGGTATCAATCGAAAGAAGAATTCATTTTACGTCAAAAAAATATTAAACTTTATGAAGAAAACCAAAATCGATTTAGAAAAAGATTTAAAAAGCTTATTGATTTACTGCTTTTGGTAATAAGTTATTAAAAAAATCTGGAAGCTGAACGCCGATTGGTGTAGCGGTTAACGCTTCAGATTCCTATACAAAAATCGGTTCAAACTCGGGTTCAAACCCCGTCGTCGTATACTTTTTTTTTAATTGTATTGCTTACTAATTATTATTTTTAGAACTTTATTACAAGGATTATTAGTTTTATGCCCTTTTTTCATTTGCCTTTCTTATAGGTAGTTAAAATTGTACAAAAAGTAACGGTAAACCCCCGTAGCAAAAATATCTAACAATAAAAAAAATTAATAATCGTTGTAATCAAGTTCTAAAAATAATAATTAGTAAGCAATACAATTAAAAAAAAAAGTATACGATGACGGGGTTTGAACTCGCGATTTTTAATTAGGAATCTGAAGTGTTAACCGCTACACCAATCGGCGTTCAGCTTCCAGCTTTTTTTAATAGCTTATTACCAAAAGCAGTAAATCAATAAGCTTTTTAAGTATTCTTCTAAATCCGATTTTGGGTTTCTTCATAAACTTTAATATTTTTTTGACGTAAAATGAATTCTTCTTTCGATTGATACCAAGATTTCTAATTACATTTGCAAGGGTACAAACTTACGAGGAAAATGATAAAATTCCATTGGATTTCCTATATTATCGTTTACAAAAAACACTGTATATATATATATATATATATATACAGGGTGGTCCAGACCACCCGTACACCCCTTTTAAAATGCGGGGGATTAAAAATTTTTAACAAGAGGATGTGTGATCTTACTAATGTCGATGTGCTCTTTCGAATGACGCCAAAATGGAATCCCCCTGATTCCCCCTTGTAGGGGGTAAGGGGGCAACTTTGAAAATTCAAATGGGTACCCCTAAATTTTATTGCATATTTAGATTCTACTCATCAAAATGTGAATAATTTATTCAAAACATTTTTTTATTTTCGCAACAGGTGGCGCTGTAATCGCAAAAACCGATTTTTTGCATTTTCCGCCGTCTATGGCATATTGACAGGTGCAAATAACAGATTTTCATATTTTTTACTGTTTTTTACTAAATAGTGATGAAAAAACTTTGCTAATATGTACTTTCATGAGAAAAAATTTTACCTTACGATGAAAAACGGAAATTTTCTCGCTAAGGTGTTTACGACAAACAGATTTTTTTTTCTGTGTTGTACGTGACAACAATTTTTTTTCTGAAACTTTTAGATCGTTTTTGAACCTTGACGTCTACTTATTTAGATATTGCTTAATCTTTTTAATCTTTATCTGAATATTTATTTTAAGCACATGTAATTAATGTTTACTTCTTTAACTAATAAAAATGATCGATAAAACATTCTAAATTATAATCTGCTCTGCATATGGCAGAATAATATTTAAATCGTGTTAATTTAATATTTAATTTTAACAGAAAATAACTTGCTACAATTCTTTACTTCGCAAATGTATTTAGATGTCAATTTTCCGAGAATTATGTATTGCAAATGTTCTTATCTACCATCCAGTATGCGAGAGTTCATTTTCGGGAATCATAGTATGTTTACTGCGGGAATTAATAAGTGCGACTTCTTTTGTTTATAACCAGTGATACATCATTCAGCTTAGAAGCATTTTTTGTAAGAGGCAGTTGGAAGAGCAGTTGTGGAACAGCGATTGTCATTTAGCAAGGTAAGTATCGGAAGTAATAATTGTTTTGTAATCAAATTAAAATTTCGTACATCCAATAATTAAAATATCTATGTAGTTTTATTAGGTCCAATTACACAGTTTTTTTGTTCCAGTAATGGTTTATTCAAACAATGAGGCATATGATATGGTGCAAATTTTGGGCGAGTGTGGAGGTTTATTTGCCTCTGCAGAAAAATTGTGGCGCGAGTGTTACCCGGATCGCACACCTCATTCCAGAAACGTATTTTCACGTTTGAAAAAACGTATTTTCGACCACGGAATAATTCAACCTTCCCACAACAAAGGAAAACAAATTTCTAGACGAGTTCGAGATGTCAGGGCACCAGATGTAATTGCATCAATTCATCTGACACCGCACGATTCAATGAGACGTTTGCAATATGATTCTGGGATCAGTAAAACAACGGTGTTGAGGATTTTGAAAGACGACAAATACTACCCGTATCGCATGCATCAGCATCAATCTTTAAGCGAACACGATAGAGAAGAGAGATTGGGTTTTTGCACTTGGGCGAGTCAGCAACCGGCTGATTTTCATAGGAAAATTTTATTTTCCGATGAATGCAGCTTCAAATGTGATGGAGAAGTGAACACTTGGAATTGTCGCTACTGGACCACCGAGAATCCCCACTGGTTGCGAGAAGTGGATCATCAGCATGTGTGGAAAGTTAATGTCTGGTGCGGAATCAGTCAGTCGATTCCTTCCCGGACAGAGTAAACGCTTGCATCGCCCAGATTGGTGGACACATTGAACACATTCGAAACTGGTATTTGCATCATTTAAAAATAAATATTTTTCAGAATTCGATCGTAACCAAGTATGTCAATAGGTTTTATTATTTAACATTTGTTTTTCTGCCTTTAGATGTACACCGAGCTCTACGCAGACTTTCCGTCATGATCTTTCCGTTCTAGATTCTATTAATTTTAATTTTTTATATTTTTTTGTACTACGCCTTTAAATGGTATGTAATTGTTGAAAATCAACTGTTCAAGTAAATAATTTTTATTTCACAATTTAAAATTTTATTCGTTTAAATTATTCTTACTTTATGGCCCGAGTGAATGAGATATCCATGTTCCATCATTCATTGCTATACGCTAAAAGAAAGATGACCACCGAAATTTAATAGTGAATTACAAAGTGAAATTGTCGTCGGCAGATTTTTGTAATGCCGTGACTTGACATGTTTTGAAGTAAAACCATCTTCCCCAGTAGAATCTTGGAAAATATTGTTAGAATGGAACACAAATTCTAACAACATTTAAGGCAAAAAAATATTGTTATCACGTACAACGTTAGAAAAAAATCCGTTTGTCGAAAACACCTTAGGTAGAGAATTTGCGTTTTTCATTTGTAACGTAAAGTTTTTTCTCATGAAAGTACACATTAGCAATGTTTTTTCATCACTATTTAGTAAAAAACAGTAAAAAATATGAAAAACTGTTATTTGCACCTGTAAATATGCCAGGGACAGCGGAAAATGCAAAAAATCGGTTTTTGCGATTACAGTGCCACCTGTTGCGAAAATAAAAAAATGTTTTGAATAAATTATTCACATTTTGATGAGTAGAATCTAAATATGCAATAAAATTTAGGGGTACCCATTTGAATTTTCAAAGTTGCCCCCCTTACCCCCTACAAGGGGGAATCAGGGGGATTCCATTTTGGCGTCATTCGAAAGAGCACATCGACATTAGTAAGATCACCCATCCTCTTGTTAAAAATTTTTAATCCCCCGCATTTTAAAAGGGGTGTACGGGTGGTCTGGACCACCCTGTATATATATATATATATATATATATATATATATATATATATATATATATATATATATATTAATGAAGACATAATTTGAATTATGAAAAATTATTATCTCTGACCAGGATTCGAACCCGGGCTTACTGCTATCCGGGCAGATGCTCTACCGCTGAGCTATCGGAGATAGATTATTACTGGTGAAGTAATAATTCTT
Source organism: Agrypnus murinus (assembly GCA_929113105.1). Classification (NCBI taxonomy): domain Eukaryota; kingdom Metazoa; phylum Arthropoda; class Insecta; order Coleoptera; family Elateridae; genus Agrypnus; species Agrypnus murinus. The sequence continues at coordinate 3,571,281 of OV816024.1, forward strand.
CATATAAGTTATAATAATGTGTAAACACATAAGAGAGTACTAATTATATTTTGCTATGTTAAAGTAGGCTATCGCTGATTAGCGACAATTTAACCCACAATCACAGCTAAATTAGATTTTTGAATTATTACCATAAGGCATATAATATTAATAGTTTAATGATTTAGAAATATCGTGTTTTAGCACCAAGATTAATGTATATTAATGAAGACATAATTTGAATTATGAAAAATTATTATTTCTGACCAGGATTCGAACCCGGGCTTACTGCTATCCGGGCAGATGCTCTACCGCTGAGCTATCGGAGATCGATTATTACTGGTGAAGTAATAATTCTTCATATAAGTTATAATAATGTGTAAACACATAAGAGAGTACTAATTATATTTTGCTATGTTAAAGTAGGCTATCGCTGATTAGCGACAATTTAACCCACAATCACAGCTAAATTAGATTTTTGAATTATTACCATAAGGCATATAATATTAATAGTTTAATGATTTAGAAATATCGTGTTTTAGCACCAAGATTAATGTATATTAATGAAGACATAATTTGAATTATGAAAAATTATTATCTCTGACCAGGATTCGAACCCGGGCTTACTGCTATCCGGGCAGATGCTCTACCGCTGAGCTATCGGAGATCGATTATTACTGGTGAAGTAATAATTCTTCATATAAGTTATAATAATGTGTAAACACATAAGAGAGTACTAATTATATTTTGCTATGTTAAAGTAGGCTATCGCTGATTAGCGACAATTTAACCCACAATCACAGCTAAATTAGATTTTTGAATTATTACCATAAGGCATATAATATTAATAGTTTAATGATTTAGAAATATCGTGTTTTAGCACCAAGATTAATGTATATTAATGAAGACATAATTTGAATTATGAAAAATTATTATCTCTGACCAGGATTCGAACCCGGGCTTACTGCTATCCGGGCAGATGCTCTACCGCTGAGCTATCGGAGATCGATTATTACTGGTGAAGTAATAATTCTTCATATAAGTTATAATAATGTGTAAACACATAAGAGAGTACTAATTATATTTTGCTATGTTAAAGTAGGCTATCGCTGATTAGCGACAATTTAACCCACAATCACAGCTAAATTAGATTTTTGAATTATTACCATAAGGCATATAATATTAATAGTTTAATGATTTAGAAATATCGTGTTTTAGCACCAAGATTAATGTATATTAATGAAGACATAATTTGAATTATGAAAAATTATTATCTCTGACCAGGATTCGAACCCGGGCTTACTGCTATCCGGGCAGATGCTCTACCGCTGAGCTATCGGAGATCGATTACTGGTGAAGTAATAATTCTTCATATAAGTTATAATAATGTGTAAACACATAAGAGAGTACTAATTATATTTTGCTATGTTAAAGTAGGCTATCGCTGATTAGCGACAATTTAACCCACAATCACCCACAATATATCAATATATATATATATATATATATATATATATATATATATATATATATATATATATATATATATATATATATATATATATATATATATATATATATATATATATATATATATATATATATATATATAATAATAATAACTTAAATGTATTGTTCTTTAATTATACAATAATATTATTTGTTCTCTATGAGAAGAGAATAATAATATCACATTACCAAATAACTGACTTTCCCAGAACAGAATATGTGAAAAAATGAAAACTAGAGAAAAATTATATACCTATAAGTAAATACTTTATAAATCTAAATCAACAAATATAATATCAGTAGATTAGTATTAGTTAATAGTTCTGTTGCATAAGCTTGGCTTGTGTGCTAACAGTTCTTCAGTTAAATCTATAATTTAATCATGAATGCTCTTACATGTGTATAAACTAACAAAAACGGTGCTGCGCATGTAATATATAGATTCTTATATATTATATAGATCAGTAGTATATGAATATGAATAACAAAAACTATAATTTTGATTTATTTTATATTAATAACACTAGATACTGCGACAGATCACTCTTCAGCATAAATGTATGCAATTCTTTCTTAAACTTATTTACATTTTTTATTTCAATAAGAGATCGAGGTAACAGATTATAGAAGCGGGGTGCTAAGAAATCGTAATATCTAGTTCCTATTGTTTTTTGTGCTTTTATGGTTGTAACTGAGTGTTTTGTCACAGCTCTAGTACTATAATTATGGCCAACGAAATTTGACTTCTGTATCCGACAGTGGTAAGTACAGATCGCTGTTTTTATATATAATCTTCTAATGTCACAGATCTGTGCTTCTTTATATAGAAGTTCGGACGGATATCTAGTAGGTTTTGATAACATGATCTTTAAGATTTGTTTCTGTGCAATTTCAAGAGGCTTTAGCGTGGTCTCAAGAACTCCTCCCCATCCAATTATACCATAATGTATAACTGATTGGACGAGAGAATAATAAATTATTTTTAAACTTCGAAAATCCAAATACTGCCTAATTTGTTTGAATAGATAGTAAAGTTTTCGAATTTTTTCTGTTGTTTTGGTAATTTGTGTGTTCCACGTCATGTGAGAGTCCACATAAATTCCCAAATACTTTATACATCCCACTAGTTCTATATGTAAATGGGTTCTATTTATTTTTATTTTCTTAAACTCAGGCAAGTTATTTTTATATGAGACAAATGGTACAATTTTAGTTTTATCTAAGTTCAACGTAAGAAGGTTTATTTTAAGCCATTTCATTATTTTTGACATTTCCAAACTTATTTTATCATAGACTTCCTCCCAAGAATTTCCATTAACATATAAAACAGTATCGTCTGCATAAGATATCATTTCTCCCTCTCCGTTTATTTTCAATAGATCATTTATATAAATTAAGAATAATACAGGGCCCAACACGATTCCCTGAGGCACACCATAACCACATTTTTCCATATCGCTACAAACATCTGTAATTTTTACACATTGCTGTCTATTTTCTAAGTATGATCTAAAGAGATTATTTCCTATACCCCTTATCCCCATTTTATCTAATTTTTGCAGCAAGATTTCATGACTGACTGTATCGAATGCCTTAGCTAAGTCTAAAAAAACAGCCGCTGAATATTTTGATGTATTAAGGTTTTTATATATTTTTGATGTTAATAATTCTATAGCATTTTGTGTACTCATACGTTCCCGAAATCCAAATTGATTTGATGCTAATAAGTTATTTTTTTCCAAATAGTATAATAATCTTTTCTTTATAACTTTTTCTATAATTTTTGAAACATTAGATAATAGCGAGATAGGACGATAGTTCTTTATTTGATCGTGTTTTTCACCTTTGTGTATAGGAACAACTATTGCTTTTTGTAGAATACTTGGGAATATACCAGAATTTAGAATTAGGTTACATATGTGAAGTAAGGGCTTTGCTATATATATCTTTATATCTTTTAAATTTTTAGAAGTTAAGTTGTCTAGCCCTGAAGCATAAGAATTTTTGAGGGAATCAATAAAATTTATAATTTCATTTGTATCTGCTACAGGCAGAAGAAATAATGAATTGCAATTTGGCAAATTAATTTGTGCTTCATATTGCAACTGGGTTGCACTATTAGTAACTAATGCTTCCGCCATCAATTTTCCTATATTGCAATAATATTTATTAAATTCATTTGCTATTTCTTGACAATTTTTTATATAGGTTCTTCCATCATCTAAAGTTATGCATTTGATTACTGAATTTGAATTACTTTCGTTCACACATTGTCTTACCGTTTTCCACAGATGCTTAGGATCGTTAGGCTTTTCCATAAGTTTATTTTTATAGTAATTTATTTTTGTATTTCGTATACAGGTGGTAAGAATATTACGATAAGTATTATAATAAAGTTTAAGTATAACATTTTGACTATCATTTATAACCTGCTTTTTAAGCTGATCTCTAATATTTATAGAATTAATAAGACCATGTGTAATCCAGGATTTACGTTTTTTGAACTTACTTTTCACAATTTTTGTATAGGAAGAATTTTGTTTTAATTTATGTGTATATATATATATATATATATATATATATATATATATATATATATATATATATATCTATAAAGGCCTACCATGCGTCCGGACCAAAAGCGTAGCGCCCAGCGTCCTGCGTATATAAGTGTATATAAATGATGGTATCAGTCAGAGTCTTTTGCAAGCTATAGGTTTATTCAGCGTCTGTTTATTTTATGCAACCTATAGGTTTATACAGCGTCCATTTATTTTTTCAGTATTGGCCAGCCTGCTTGAATTCCTTTGCCTGTCTGCGGTGTCGAGTTACTCTCTGCATTTCTGAGTAAAGATTGTGTCATCTCAACTGGCAAAAATAATTCTATTTTATTAACGCTATGTAATAAATACTTTTAGTTTCGTTTCTGTATGTGTATGAATTTTATTTAAAAGGCTTTCAGATTTAAAATACTATATGCATAAAAACATCATAAAACTCGGATATGATATAGCTCTCTGCGTTGTCAAAGTACTATGTGTATTTCTCAGTAAGTATTGCGTCATTAAAAGTGACAAAAATAATTATGCTTTATTACAGCTACTTAATAAATCTTTTACTTCCATTCATTGGTGTCTGAATTTTATTTAAAATGTTTTAAATAAGTTTTAAGGTACCATAAACATAAAAATGTCGTAAAATTAGAAATTTTATTGGATTTGTATAAGATTTTGTACAAAGGGGTTTCTAAGGTCGCTGATATCGAATTCGAAGGTAAGATTTACAATATGACGATTATACTTGAGATATGGCACAGTTATAGGAATTAGGATTCTTGTAAAGAAAAAATTAAACAATGTTATGTCAACCCCCGTACCCCCTTTTAAGGGTTGTAAATCTTTTTTAGATAACTTAGAAACTCGAAATTTGGTGTAATAATAGGATTTAAGATTCTTGTAATGAAGAATATTTAAAAAATCTTATTATGTCAACATCTGCATCCCGTTCGGGGGTTTTAAGACTTCTAGATAAAATAAAAACTTGAAATTTGGTTTAGTTCTAGGGTTTAGGGTTCTCGTAAAGAATAGTATAGAAAAATATTATTATGTTAACCCTCCGCAACCCCTTTAGGGTTTGTAAAGCTTCTAGATGCCACAGACACTTGAAATTTGGTACAGTTATAGTTTAAGATTATTGTAAAAAAATATATAAAAAATGTTGTTATATCATCCCCCGCACCCTCTTATGGGATTGTAAAACTTACAGATGACACAGGAACTTGAAATTTGATATAGTTATAGGGTTTAAGAATGTCGTAAAGAAAAATATAATTTTTTTATTAAGTCAACCCCAGCACTTTATTTGGGGGTTGAAAAAATTCTGAATGACATACAAACTTGAAATTTGACATAGTTATACAGTTTAGAATTCTTGTCAAAAGAAAAATAAACAATGGTAAAATTTCTACCTCCCACCCAAATTAGGGGTTGTAAAACTTCTATATGATATACAAACTTGAAATTTGGTATAGTTATACTATTTAAAATTTTCCTAAAGAGAAAAATCAAAAATATTAAAATATTAACCCTCGCACCCCTTTTGAGTTATAAAACTTTTAGGTGACGTACAAACTTGAGATTTTTGACATAGTTATAGAGTTTCGAATTCTTGTCAAAAGAAAAATAAACAATGGTAAAATTTCCAACCCCCACCCATATAGGGGGCTGTAAAACTTCTATATGACATACAAACTTGAAATTTGGTATAGTTATAGTATTTAAAATTTTCCTAAAGAGAAAAATCAAAAATATTAAAATGTCAACCCTCCCACCCCCTTTTGAGTTATAAAACTTCTAGATGACGTACAAACTTGAGATTTTGACATAGGTATAGAGTTAAGAATTCTTGTCAAAAAAAATAAACAATGGTAAAATTTCCAACCCCCACCCACATTGAGGGTTGTAAAACTTCTATATGACATACAAACTTGAAATTTGGTATAGTTATAGGGTTTGAAATTTTCCTAAAGAGAAGAATCAATAATATTAAAATGTCAACCCTCCCACCCCCTTTTGAGTTATAAAACTTCTAGATGACGTACAACCTAGAGATTTTGACATAGTTACAGAGTTTAAAATTCTTGTCAAAGGAAAAATTAAAAAAATTGTAAAATTTCAACCCCCTACCCACATTGATGGTTGTAAAACTTCTATATGGCATACAAACTTGAAATTTGGTATAATTATTGGGTTAGGAATTCTCGCAAAGATGAAAACAAGAAAATGTTGAAATGTCAGACCCCGGCCACTTTGGGGGTTGTAAATCTTCTAGATGACTTACAAACTTGAAATTTTATATAGTTATAGTAGGCCAGTAACCGGGTAATTTATTTCTGCAATCTTCTACAGAGTTGATTTTCTTGTTGGAAAGTGTTCGGAGGTGTTCCCTGAATGTAACGGTTGGGAATGAAGTTGTCGGGACGGGGGCGGTTTAGCGCTAGCCGCATTCTTGGAAAACACGTTTTATCAAATATCTCGTGAACCGTGCATCGTACGACAAAAATAGTATAGATCATTTCTTTGAATTTCTGTTTAATGATGAAATATAATATAAATACAAAGATTAGTTAAAGTTTCACAAGTTTTATTAATATCTTAACCTGACAATATTGTTTCGACACTATGTGTCATTATCAAAGGTAGATAAGATTGATAAACAAACACGTTGCCAAGGATAAATACATACAGAAAATAGGTAACTAGATACAATATATAACAAAAATTAAATATCTAACACTTCTAATAAAGGAGAATTACTAAGCTCAGTTTGTTCATTCATTAAAGGTACTGTGCGTTTATGTCTGTATATTTCAAAAGCTTCTAAAGTGTCTAATTTGTGTTTGTTGTTGCAAAAATGTAAGAATTTAATGTTGTTTTGAGGTGTCATTGGGTGGTTCTGTTCCAAAATGTGTTTGGCATAATTCGATTTTTCTGGATGTTTAAGTCTATAAGAGCGTACGTGTTCTTTGTATCTTATGTCGAAATTTCTAAGTGTTTGCCCAATATAAACCGAGTTACAAAAAGAACAATTCAAACGGTAAATGCCGGATTTCATGATATCTTGTGTTTTGTCTTTAGCATTGAATAAAAATGAAAAGGTGTTGGTGTTAGTTTTATAGGTTATTTTGTAACTGGTGGTTTTTCTTAGTATAGTTGCAATTTGTTCTGATATCTTGCCAAAGTATGGTATTGATATGTAGTTTGTGTCTTGTATTTGAGTGTCAATTGGAAATATTCTTTTGATAGCTAACCTATAATCTTTTTGTTGAGTTAAAGTGTCAATCATGTTATGGTTATAATGGTTTGCATATGCTAATTGTTTGATGATTGAAATTTCTTTATCAAAATGTGATCGTTTCATTGGAGTAGTTAAAGCTCGGTGTACTAAAGATCTATAAGCCGCTAGTTTATGCATTTTATGATGACATGAATCGTTAGGTATAGTGACGTCTGTGCTTGTGGGTTTTCTGTATATGGAAAAATCAAATTCATTGTTTGTATTAATTGTACTAGTTAAATCCAAAAAATTAATAGCTCTATTTTGTTCTGTTTCTAGTGTAAACGTGATGTTTGTGTGAAGACGGTTAATAAGAATTAAAAACTCATTGATAACTTCAAAAGAACTGTCAAAACAAGCTAAAATGTCATCAACGTAACGAAACCAAAAAATAATGTGTTTAGAAAGATCTAATTCAAATATTCGATCTTCCAAATTATCCATAAATATGTTAGCTAATAGAGGACTTAGAGAATTACCCATAGGTAAACCATCTTTCTGTAAATAAATTATATTATTAAAAGTGAAATAATTTTGACTGATACAAAGATCAAATAATTGAATTAACTCTAGTCTTTTTACTAGTTCTACATTACTATTAACTAGGAAATTATCTAACAAAGAAATACAGTCTTGTGGTGGAATCTTTGAAAACATGTTACAAATGTCAAAGCTTACAAGTTTTGAATGTGCTGGAAGATGTATGTTCTGTAGTTTTTCTACTAATTCTAATGAATTTTTGACAGAGTATTTCGATTTGTATCCTATGATGTTAATAATATGGTTGAGTTTCTTGGACAAGGTGTGATTAGGTGTGTTGATATATGATACTACTGGTCGTATAGGCATGTTGTGTTTATGTGTCTTAATCAGTCCATATAGTTTTGGTACTTGTGGGTTTTTATGTATGATTTGTTGTTTTTCTAATTCGTTAAAGCAGATATTGCAGTTTGCTAAAGCTTGTTTTATTTCTTTTTGGAATTTTGTGGTAGGATCTTTGTTTAAAACATCTAAATTTTCTTTATTAATAAAATCATTAACCTTTTGTGTGTAAACATCTTTCGAAAGGATTACCAAAGTGTTACTCTTAAAAAACTTTAACTAATCTTTGTATTTATATTATATTTCATGATTATGGAGTTCCACAAAGTAAGGCTGGAGACAGTAAACGTTCTGTTTAATGCTTTATATAAATGGAAGTATGTCTGATTAACGTTCAAGTGTACGCAAAAAATGTGTGTCTTTTTCTTAAATAATATAATAATGTAATTAATACTCCAGGAATGTTAAAACTTGCTTACTCTATTTGTTTTGGAAAACGATGTTTGTTAATTAAATTATGTCACATTTTTTACGTGAAAAATTAATTTTAGAGAAACTGTTCGTTCAAGTTACATTAGACATACAACTTTCCTAACAGTTTGGAAAAAAATTCAAATACTATGAGACTTAAGCTGTATTTTTTGATTAACTTTGAATGTACAGTTTTTCTAAAATTTATTTTTCACATAAAAAATGTCAAATAATTTAATTAATAAACATCTTTTTTCAAAACATGTTAGGTAAGCAAGTTTTAACATTCCTAGACTATTCATTTAAAACCAAAGTTATCACATTATTAGATTATTTATGAAAAAATGGCGATTATTGATCATGCGGTTAAGATTTATGCACCGTATTTGAGTGTCTAAATGGCTTCTTTGTACTGACTTTTTTTTTTAATTTGGTATAGTTATTCACAATACATATAAGTAAATCCACTGTGATTTTGTTTAGATTTTTTGAATGTACTGTTAAATTTTTTTTGGGTACATTTGGACCTTAAAATTACTCAAAGATTTTGCTATATTGTTATAAAAATGAAACTTTAGGACAGGTAACCCTCCTATAAACGGGTTGGGTGTGTTCAGTGTTGTAACAGATACATTATTTTGTGTATCTAGATACAGATACAGTTACTATCAAAAAAATGTACCTAGATACAGATACAGATGCTTTTGCTGTGAAGTATCTAGATCCGAATACAAATCCTAACATAATGTATCTAGATACATTTGTTTTACTGTAATCACCCCGAAAATAAGAACTTCTTAGTCAATTTTTCGTTCTGAAAATAGTCATTTAACTAAGCATCAATTCCAGGACTAGTCTAGGACAGCAATATTTATTAAATTTTATACATACTAAAAATGAATAATTATTAAGCAGAAACCAGTATCTAAAGATAAGTACAGTGTGCATTCAAACGTTTGCACTTTTTAGAATTATTAGGTGCTCTTTTCACATATAATTTGCATTAATATCTTAATAAAAATATAAAATAAATAAATGTGTAGATCTTTTATCTTCAGTCTTGGTGTTGTGCAGATTATTAATAACTTGAATAAACTTCAATAGTTTTTAGTGTTTGCAAACCTAGAAAATGTTTCATCACTTTAACAGAAACCATCATAGCCTAGATATTATTTCTGATAACCTAATATCAAAGTAGGTGTTGGTACGATTCACACTACAACAATTTTCCAAGTTCCTAGTACTGTTACACCACAAAAGTCGCTAAATCTGGTTGCTTTTAGTGACCCTTCATGTAACCGAATATATTATACTTACTCTTTAACATATTGTAACAAGAGAGAAAAGGAACGAACCTCTTTTCGAGCGACAGGTGGTGTGTTCTGCCGCCTTCGAGAAAATGACGCATCGCACAAGCATGTAAATCAGACGTGGTTTATTCTGGTGTATTCTAGAAATACATGGTATGTTCGGGCGATTTCTGGAACGTTTATAGGATGGTATAAAGTCGACGTCGCGGAGAAAAGGAGCAGTCAACAGCAAGTCATTAACTGTGTATTACAAAATAAATAGTGAATATAAATGTTGTATTAGAAATTCATAGTCTGTAAATAATAGTTTTTAATGTTTTATAATCATAGCGTTAATTTATAGTGTATTCATTAGTGTATAGAAATAAATATTTGTTTATGAATAGACGATTTAAACAGCACTTGTATTATTATTTGAAAAAGAACGTTACAGTGGTGTTACAGGTGTGAGGTTTTTTTTAAAATAAATAAAATCGCGTAATAATTAAATAAAGTGCTGTGAGATTAAATTTTTAGTGTTAAAAATAATTTCAATAAACAATTAAGATGGCGATGAAATTGTTGAAAGATCTGAAGGTAATAGACTTAAAACGCGAACTGGAAGAACGGGACTTGGAAACAACGGGCCTTAAAAGCGTGTTAATAAATCGGCTAAGAGAATGGCTTTTGGAGCAGCAAGAAGACCCTGAAAGTTTCCTCTTCGAAATACCTGGACCCGCAATTGATACTAATTTGTTGTTAAGTAAAATAGAAGAGAATTCTAGAATTTTAAAAGAGGAATTACTGGAAAAGTCCGAAGAGAATTCTAGAAAGTCCGAAGAGAATTCTAGAATTTTAAAAGAAGAATTACTGCAAAAGTCCGAAGAGAATTCTAGAATGCTTAAACAAGAATTACTTGAAAATACTAAAGCACTGGAAGAAAATGTTAAAATGCTTAAAGAAGATTTACTGGAAAGTTCTATAAGGCTTAAAGGAGAATTGTTGGAAAATGTCAAAGCGTTGGAAGATAAAGTTTTCGAAGAATTTTTGGAGAATGCCAATGCGTTAGGACTATTGGAAGGTAGATTGGCGGAACAAGATAGGGTAATAAAAATGGTAGAAGAGAAAATAGCCCAAATGCAATTACCATCAACAGCTAAGAAAGACGACATAACCGATATGTTGGAAGATAGAATGAGGCAACTACGGTTTCCCTCAACTTCTGAGTTTAATGAAGTAAAGAAGCAAATTAAAGAAGAAAGGGGTCCTGCCGTAGGGATAAAAGTAAAACCACCCACGTTCGATGGAAAGATACCTTGGTCCACCTACTACAAACAATTTGAGGCGGCCGCTGGGGCCAACGGATGGACAGGCAAGGAAAAGGCCGTTTCTTTAACTGTGGCTTTGCGTGGAGACGCGTTGAACGTCCTGCAAACAATCCCAGCAGGACAGGAAAATGATTATCAATTGTTAGTGTCTAGATTGGAGATGAGATATGGAGACGTGCATCTTCAACAAGTGTATCACGCGCAAGTGAAGAATCGTATCCAGAAGAATGGAGAAAGCCTGCAGGAGTTTGAAGCCGATGTTGCGCGGCTTGTCCGATTGGCGTACCCTACGGCACCCGATTCATTTCTGGGACAGCTCGCTGTGCAGACCTTCATTGATGGGTTAAGAGACGGGGAAACACAACAATCATTGAGGCTAGCACGACCAAGAACAACTGATGATGCGCTTGCTCACGCCTTAGAATTTGAAGCTGCAAAACAAGCGTCCCGAGGTCACGGGCGTGTTCGAGCCGTTGTGGAAGAAGAAGAATGTTCTAAGGATCACCTAGAGGAGTTAGTACTGAGAGTTCTTCGGAAGGAAGAAAGCCGTAAGAAGAATCATCAAGAAGTTCGAGGGCCTCGTTGTTGGAATTGCGGCGAACAAGGACATGTAGAACGCCGTTGTCCCAAAATAAGAAAAGTACAACCGTCGGAAAAGTTAAAAGGGGTTGGCAAGAGGGGGCGAACGTTGACTGCGAGTGAAGATGCCCCGGAGATCACGATCCATGCCGTAACATCAAAGAATAGTAACGGCAGTTTGTTTGTAAATGGAAAGATTGCTAACCGAACTGTTCCACTACTTATTGATACGGGGGCGACAAAATCCATCGTACGCCCTGATGTTCTACAGTCGAGTATTAAATTGTTACCGACAACTACTCAACTCCGTACAGCAACAGGTGAAGTGATACCAACACGCGGAGTGGTGAAGATGAAGATTGGCATTGGAAGTGAAGAACGTGAACATGAGGTGCTGGTAGCCGATATCACTGATGACTTCATCTTGGGAATGGACCTCCTGAGAAAATTTGGTTTTACGTTGGATTTGAAAGAGGGTGTTTTGAAGGTCGGTAACGAAGAACTTCCGTTGCACCCACGAGAAGATCCGGTTGTAAGGGTTTTGCTGACTGAAGATGTGATATTGCCGGGTCAAAGCGAGATGGTTGTCGAGGCAGGTTTGGATGGAGATCTTCGGGTGGGATGTGTGCGAATGATGGAGCCTGTTTGTGATAAGAAGATTCATAGTGGCATATTGGTGGGAAAAGCGCTGATCAAGGTTGGAAAGACTGTACCGGTGAGGCTTATGAACGTTAATGTGGATCCGGTGACATTGAAGAAGAGTACCCTTGTGGGACAGTGTGTGCCAGTATTCCGAGTAGCCAGGTGTATGGCTGATGTTCCAAAACCAGTGCCCAAAGACCATGGTGGAAAATTAGTGGGTATGGTTACTAGTTCGTGCGAAGACCTTAACAGAACGGAAGTGAAAGAGGTACAGGGTTTGGTTCACCGATACCAAGATATCTTCGCTCTTGACGATAGCCAGAAGGGACGAACAAATATAGTAAAACATAAAATCAATACAGGCAACTCTATGCCTGTCCGTCAGCAGCCGAGGCGTCTACCTCTAGCAAGGCGAGCAGAAGCCGAAAAGATTATTATTGATATGGAAGAACAAGGGGTCATCGAGCCATCCAGCAGTCCATGGGCATCACCGGTGGTCCTGGTCAGTAAGAAGGACGGGTCAACGAGATTTTGTGTGGACTATCGGCAGCTTAATGATGTGACCAAGAAAGACAGCTATCCCTTACCACGCATCGACGACACGTTAGATACCCTGTCTGGTTCACGATGGTTTTCGACTTTGGACTTGAAGAGCGGTTATTGGCAAGTTGAAATGGAACCTGAAGACCGGGAGAAGACCGCGTTCACTATTGGTTCCGGACTATGGCAGTTTACAGTTATGCCTTTTGGTCTATGTAACGCTCCGGCCACCTTTGAGCGTCTAATGGAGACCATCTTGAGAGGGTTGTCGTGGAAGACCTGCCTGGTATACCTAGATGATGTGATTGTAGTCGGAAAATCATTCAACGAACATCTGAAAAATCTAGAGGAAGTGTTCCGAAGACTACGTGGAGCCAATCTGAAACTGAGTCCGAAAAAGTGCCACATATTCAGAAAAGAAGTGAAATATCTCGGGCACGTCGTATCACAAAATGGAGTGGCAGCCGACCCCGATAAGATTCGTGCAGTTCAAGAGTGGCCAACACCGAAAGATAAACACCAAGTTCGTAGTTTTCTTGGGTTATGTACCTACTACAGGCGTTTCGTTCCTGGGTTTGCCAATATAGCGAAACCTCTGACAAGGTTAACTGAAGATGGGCGCGAGTATGTTTGGAGCGGAGAGTGTGAAACAGCTTTCCAACAGCTGAAGCGTGCCCTGACAACAGCACCAATATTGAGCTATCCACGGACAGAAGGGAAATTCATACTTGACACAGATGCAAGTAATCTGGCCATTGGGGGGGTACTTTCTCAGATACAGGATGGACAAGAAAAGGTCATCGGCTATTTTAGTAAGGTTTTGTCGAAAGCCGAAAGGAATTATTGTGTGACCAGAAAAGAACTATTGGCCGTCGTGAAGTCCGTTGAGCACTTCTACAAATACTTGTACGGACGGAAGTTTTTATTGAGGACGGACCATGCAGCGTTGAAATGGCTTCTACAATTCCGTAATCCTGAAGGCCAGGTCGCAAGGTGGATCGAACGATTACAAGGATACAACTTTGACACCGAACATCGAGCGGGCACTAGTCATCGAAATGCCGATGCTCTTTCAAGAAGACCCTGTCCAACGGATTGCCGTCATTGCTCTCGTTTGGAGGAGAGGGTTTGCCAAGTATTAAGGACTACCATCGTCAACGACAATTGGTTGCCGGAAGAATTGCAACGACAGCAGGAGGCTGATCCGGAACTAAAAATGGTACTGGAATGGAAGCGCGTGGGAGAAAGGCCTGCCTGGGAGGCCGTCAGCCCTTTCAACAGAACGCTCAAAGCATATTGGGCCCAATGGGAGTCCTTGAAGGTGGAAGACGGTCTCCTGAAGCGAGTACTGGAGAGTGAAGATGGCACCACCATTAGGTCTCAGTTCGTGGTTCCAAAAAGCCGAGTGGCTACAGTATTGTGACATCTCCATGACGGTGCCTCCGGAGGACACTTCGGTGTGAAAAAGACCTTGGAGAAAGTTAGGGAACGTTTTTATTGGGTCAACTGTAAAGAAGACGTGAAGGAGTGGTGCCGGAAATGTGAACTATGTGCCACTGGCAACGGACCCTTGGGGAAACGAAGAGCACCCATGAGGCAGTACAATGTGGGTAGTCCTCTGGAGAGAATAGCTATAGACATTGCCGGACCATTTCCCGAAACTGACGATGGGAATAAATACATCTTAGTGGCAATGGACTATTTTACCAAATGGCCAGAAGCATATGCCCTACCAAACCAGGAAGCTGCGACTGTTGCTGACGTACTAGTCAAAGAGTTTTTCAGTCGCTTCGGAGTGCCCATGGAGCTGCATTCGGATCAAGGCCGCAATTTCGAGTCTGTACTCTTTGGAGAAGTTTGTCGATTGTTGGGCATTCGCAAGACTCGGACCACACCGTTACATCCGCAGTCCGATGGAATGGTAGAACGCATGAATCGAACAATGGGCAAATATTTGGCCAAGGTCGTCTCCGATCATCAACGAGACTGGGACCAATACCTGCATCTGTTCCTGATGGCTTATCGTGCATCGGTCCACGAAACAACCGGTCAGTCACCAGCGTCTGTAATGTTTGGACGCGAGTTACGGTTACCGTGCGATCTGGAATTTGGGTCTCCACCTATAGAGCAGGAGGTAGCCGGGAATGATTATGTCATCAACTTAAAGAAGAAGTTGGAGGATATTCACGACCGAACCCGAAATCATAGTCGAATCGCGAGTGACCGGATGAAGGCTACGTACGATGTGAGAGCCCAAGAAGGAGGGTTTCAACCTAGAGAGCTTGTCTGGTTATATAACCCGCAAAGGCGTCGTGGCTATTCTCCAAAGTTACAGCGAAATTGGGAGGGTCCATACCAGGTGAAGAAACGAATAAATGACTTGATTTATCGCATCCAGAAGTTGCCAAGGGGGAAACCAAAGGTGGTACACTCCAATCGTCTGGCGCACTATGAGGGAAATAATGACGCAGTCCCGGATCGGAAAGATGAGGCTGAGGTGACTATCAATACCGTAAGGCCTGAAGATGATCAACCAACCTTTAGAGAATTTATGGCTGCGTTCTCTGGAACTAGAAAAGCGCGATTCGGAGTCACGACTGAGATGCAACAAGATCTCTTCCGGGTCCCTGGTAATTATTCCATTGCCCACTGTGTCTCCGCGGATCTCCGTATGTCCAGGGGGATCGCAGTAGTGTTTAGAAATAAATTTGGACGGCTGAATGAACTTCGAGAACAAAATCCCTCTGTTGGTAAATCCTTACGCTTGCCTGATCATGACCGATCCATTTACTACTTGGTAACCAAGCAGTTTTATTACCAGAAGCCGAGTTACGCCGACTTGTGGAGGGCACTATGGAATTTGAGGATCGAGTTGCTTACCAGGGGAATTAACAAATTGGCAGTTCCCAAACTCGGCTGTGGGCGGGACCAGCTGGATTGGAGAATCGTTAGAAACATGCTGGAAGTTGTCTTTGGAGGTACGGACGTCAAGATCTTCGTCTGAAATTTTGACCCACAACCCGCATTAAGGCCAACGAAGAGTGTAGACTGTTATTTCTACCGTAATGGAACGTGTAGTCGAGGAGAAGACTGTCGATATCGTCATGACCCGTTCTACAGGAACCAGAGCATAAAACCTGTTCTGGGACAGAACAGACTTGAAGAGGGGGGCAGTGTAACAAGAGAGAAAAGGAACGAACCTCTTTTCGAGCGACAGGTGGTGTGTTCTGCCGCCTTCGAGAAAATGACGCATCGCACAAGCATGTAAATTAGACGTGGTTTATTCTGGTGTATTCTAGAAATACATGGTATGTTCGGGCGATTTCTGGAACGTTTATAGGATGGTATAAAGTCGACGTCGCGGAGAAAAGGAGCAGTCAACAGCAAGTCATTAACTGTGTATTACAAAATAAATAGTGAATATAAATGTTGTATTAGAAATTCATAGTCTGTAAATAATAGTTTTTAATGTTTTATAATCATAGCGTTAATTTATAGTGTATTCATTAGTGTATAGAAATAAATATTTGTTTGTGAATAGACGATTTAAACAGCACTTGTATTATTATTTGAAAAAGAACGTTACAATATTTTCGAAAGCACTTTATTAGGATAGTTCTTTAGACTTTGAAAGTTCTCAAATTGACTGTTGACAGAAAAAAATTGGAGTGTGTAACAATCCCGTATAGTGCCTTTACTGTACTCGCAGACTTAAAGGACTCACTTATGGCTTGTTGTGATACTTATCTACAAGTCCAGTAAAATATACATTCCAGAATTGTTACGTAAATATTAAATAATCACAACATGTAATAAAGAATTTTTATCTACCATCCTACCACCAACTAACCTCCTATCTACCAACGTACCAAGTTGGTACAAGCTGTAAATTATGGTACAGAGTTGGCAACGCATTGGAAGAATGCGTCTTCCTCACACTTCACAATCGGTAATATCATCATTCTGTAATAATATCCATTGTTTATAGAGTCACTACATCTAGTCAGCCAGGACATGCTGTATGATCAGAGTACCACAAACGACGCCATTTTGTGGCGAGAAAAGCCCGAAATGGTTAATTATTATTATCCCCATTGAATTTAAGTATATCCACGTTTAGTTTAAAAGATTTTTCTACATAGTTTTCATTGTGACAACCCCAAATGGTAATATGCCAAATACGCAAGATGCGATTTTAATTTAGGAATTATTAGATTTCACACTTCCTTTGTCATATAGTGTCGTTTGCGGTACACTGATACATCAACTTGGCATGACTGATTAGATGTAGTGACTCTAATTGTTTAACGTGATGATTATCATCTAGTAGATATTAAAGAAACTACATAATAAAAAATTTGTTTTATTATGTTGTCGGTTTAAAGCCTTGGTAGTGTAGGGACCTGCGTGCACGTTTTTCATCCAAGCGGCCCGGGTTCAACTGCCGATGCCGGTACCAGCAGATCTGGTTCAGGTTTTCTGCAGTTTCCCTTAGCTGTAATAACACAAATGTGGTATTTGTGCTTATACCATTTTCCATGGTGTGGTTTCCAGGCTATGGGTTCTAGCAATTATTATTATTACCATCTGTCAGATCCTGCAGTCACAGTCACACGTTGAGCCTGCATAATAGTAATAATCGCACCTCCCTCGCGCAACAGCTTCTTAGCTTCTGGGGCCTGGTTCTCTAGGTAATGGGTAGTAACTATTATTATTATTAAATGATTTCAAACTTAAAATTCCACACATCATTTACGGTAGTTTTTGTATTATAAAATTATAAAAATATGAAAATAGTATCTGCACAATACATATACACAGATACTACAGAAAATGTACCTAGATCCAAATACAGTTACAAAATTTTAAAAGTATCTAGATATGTATCTGGGTACCATAAAAGTATCTAGTTACTGTATCTAGATACTTGTATCTAGATACATTACAACACTGGGTGTGTTACAAACCCACTCCTGGTCTGTGAGTTTTCGTAAGGTTGTTTATTGTAATTGTCGTTGTACTCGTAATTATTTTTTTAAATCTTTAGCTTTGTGTAGTTTACTATCTTCAATGAAAGTAAACTATTTTTGAAAAATTCAAGGTCAGTTATGTTTACAAATTTTTAAACGTGTTCCTTTTAACATTCGTTTTTTTAGGGATTTTCTTGTTCTCTTTTAAGCAGCAATTAATTAAAGAAAAAGGAAATACATTTTTAGGTGTATTTATCAACCCAAGAACATAGACAACTGCTGCGCGAGGAGGTCCGAAACGAGACGTAAAATTGTTGATCATATAGAATTCTTAGAACGAGTTTATTTTAAGTTATTTAAATTTTAAATGAGTGTTGCATAAATAAATTGTTTTTTACATTTACTTATATGAACGTACAACTGTAAAAGGTTTATCAAATTAATAATTGCACGAGAACCTATATCTATTCCTTGGAAAATACCTAAAAAACGAGTGTTAAAAGGAACACGTTTAAAAATTTGTAAACATAACTGACCTTGAATTTGCCAAAAATAGTTTACTTTCATTAAAGATAGATAACTACACAAAGCTAAAGATTTAAAAAAAATACAATAAACAATCTTACGAAAACCCACAGACCAGGAGTGAGTTTGTAACACACCCAACCCGTCTATAGGAGGGTTCTTGTCTTGAAGTTTCATTTTTATAACAATATAGCAAAATCTTTGAGTAATTTTAAGGTCCAAATGTACCCAAAAAAAAATTTAACGGTACGTTCAAAAAATTTAAACAAAATCACAGTGGATTTACTTATATGTACCTATTGTGAATAACTATTTTAGTTTGAAGTCACTATTAATTTATTTTTATTCCTTTTGATTTAAAATACGGCAGCCATATTTGTTTCGTGGTGCACGACATTTCTTGCATTTTCTATGTAAACGAAAATCTTCATATCTCAAGAACAGTTGGACGTAGAAAGTCGCGGTATAAACCATTGCATTCTTCACATTTCGAACTACATTTGTTGTTATAAACATGAATTTTATAAGATGCTTCCTTATGGGCGCAAATTAAGTCCGAAGTTTAACGCTTTTTTGCAAAATTTCGGCTTTTTAGAGTGTCATATTTCCAGACAATGGTGAAGTATCAGCGTTCATTCTTTTTAAAAAACTGCACAGTTAAGGCTAGGTTATGTTTAAAATATTTCAAATCTGAAACTTCATTATTTTGGTATTTATGGGCTTTTGAAATTCTCGTTTTCTTCATTTTTGAGTAACTTTGGACCTCAACATCTCTTATGATCATGGATGGATTTTTTTAATATTACGTGCATATGAAGCAGCATATGATGGCAAACTGTGGTAATAGTATTTTGTGTCTCAAGGGCAGAAAATTAGCATTTGTAGCTCGCACTTAGGGCTACAAATGCTTTTCGGTCCGAGTGACATACAAAAGTTTTTCGCCTACCTGTTTGAAAGTTTAAAAAAGAATTCCAAAAGTTAAACAGTAACGTAACGTATTAGTAAATTAAATTGGCATATGTTAGAGGGAGCGAATGAAAATGAAAATAACGCCAGACGTTTTTAGTAATTTATTAACTAAATTAACCTAATAATCATTACACTACATACAACACGGCCGTATAGTAAATGTTTTTATTATTATTGGTAAATAAAAGGAACAGGATATGACTTTTAATTAGGATGAGTAATTAATATATCATTGTATAATTTATTGAAATTACAATTTTCTTTTTATTAATTAATTGTCACAACCTCCATTTATACATACAATGACACTGTGAAAAGAAAAAAACAAACGACAAATTTATCGACGAAGACATGAAAATCAAAGTTATGATCTAAGAAGCCTAGAAAAATTTGACGTATGTTTTTTATATTTTTAAAGGTTAAGTAAAAATATGTTTGAGATTACATTTTCCGTCATATTCAGTTGCTAAAAGTTTTACGAATGAGTTATATTTTTAATGTTAAAAACTAATGATTTCATTTTTGATTAAAATCTTTTTAGGATAATGCACAGGAGTGGTCAAAGTATGACAATTTAAAAAACAATTACAATTTTTACAGTATCTCCAACTTAACATAAATAAATCGTGCTTTCATCTAGTAGTAGTATAGAGGTTATGTATTTGAAATAAGAGGACAGTAAAAAGTTTGACATAGAGGCCCGCAAAGAAGCCTTAACTGCCCTCAAAACAGGACATTTAGAAAGCACTTTCTGATCAGGTAGGCGAAAAAAATTTTAACTTTGTTATTATCGTGAGGAAAGCGTTATGCTCAGTTGAAAACTGTAAATGTATACAATTTCCATTAGTATTAGTATTACTGAGTAAATGTACTTTATTCTGGTGCTAATATTGGTTTGGGAAAGTAAAATTATTATTATTACTATTATTATATATAGTTATATGCTATTCATAAAAGTCCTTGCAGTGATAACTAAAGTTGTTAAATAGCAAGGGTGCTTTTTCTTCGTATCTTTTTCCGTGACCGATTTCCTCTCAATCCGTATAAATTGAATGACAGCTAACATGAGCATAACTCTGTTCTCAAGCTAATATCAAAGTTTCCATTTTCACCATAGTTTACCATCATATACTGCTTCATATCCACATAATATAAAAAAATCCATTTATGCCCATCAGAGATATTGAGGTCCAAAGTTGCTCAAAAATAAAGAAAAGAGAATTTCAAAAGCCCATATATACTAAAATAGTGAAGTTTTAGATTTGAAATATTTTAAACATAAACTAACCTTAACTGTGTAGTTTTTTTAAAAAGAATGAGCGCTGATACTTCGCCATTATCTGGAAATATGAGACTCTAAAAAGCCGAAATTTTGCAAAAAAACGTGAAATTTCGGACTTAATTTGCGCCCATAAGGAAACATCTTATAAAGTTTATGTTTAGAACAAGAAATGTAGCTCGAAATGTGAAGAATGCAATGGTTTTTACCGCGACTTTCTACGACCAACTGTTCTTGAGATATGAAGATTTTCGTTTACATAGAAAAGTGCAAGAAACGTCGTGCAGCACGAAACAAATATGGCTGCCGTAATTAAACCGAAAGGAATAAAAACAAAATAATAGTGGCTTAGAACTACCAATACATAGATGTGGTAACACACCAAAAATTATCTTGTTCTGATATGGTCGAGCAACCGGTGCGGGGCCACTTGGTTATGGTTTTAGGTTATCCAAGTTTCACCACATTTCCCGTACTGATCGTCAATTCCTAATTTGTAAAAGTTTTACTATCTTATATTTACAAGACTTAAAAAAAAAATTATTCAAATCGAAGTAGTTTGGACCGGTTCCGAGATAAAAACGTAAGGTTACTCCACTATTTATTAATTAAATTATTTGACATTTTTTATGTGAAAAATAAATTTTAGAAAAACTGCACATTCAAAGTTAAACAAAAAATACAGCTTGTCTCATAGTATTTGATTTTTTTTCCAAAATTTTAGGAAAGTTGTATGTCTAATGTAACTTTGAACGAACAGTTTCTCTAAAATTAATTTTTCACGTAAAAAATGTGACATAATTTAATTAACAGACATAGTTTTCCAAAACAAGTAAAGTAAGCAAGTTTTTAACATTCCTAGAGTATTAATTTAAAACCAAAGCTATTACTTTATTATATTATTTAAGAAAAAGACACATACGTTTTTTACGTACACTTGGACGTTAATCAGATATACTTCCATTTATATAAAGCATTAAACAGAAATTGAAAAAAACGATCTATACTATTTTTGTCGTACGATGCACGGTTCACGAGATATTTGATAAAAGGTGTTTTCCAAGAATGCGGCTAGCACTCAACCGCCCCCGTCCCGACAACTTCATTCCCAACCGTTACATTCAGGGAACACCTCCGAACATTTTCCAACAAGAAAACCAATTCTGTAGAAGATTGCAGAAATAGATTACCCGGTTACTGGCCTACTATAACTATATAAAATTTCAAGTTTGTAAGTCATCTAGAAGATTTACAACCCCCAAAGTGGCCGGGGTCTGACATTTTAACATTTTCTTGTTTTCATCTTTGCGAGAATTCCTAACCCAATAATTATACCAAATTTCAAGTTTGTATGCCATATAGAAGTTTTACAACCATCAATGTGGGTAGGGGGTTGAAATTTTACAATTTTTTTAATTTTTCCTTTGACAAGAATTTTAAACTCTGTAACTATGTCAAAATCTCTAGGTTGTACGTCATCTAGAAGTTTTATAACTCAAAAGGGGGTGGGAGGGTTGACATTTTAATATTATTGATTCTTCTCTTTAGGAAAATTTTAAACACTATAACCATACCAAATTTCAAGTTTGTATGTCATATAGACGTTTTACAACCCCCAATGTGGGTGGGGGTAGAAATTTTACCATTGTTTATTTTTCTTTTGACAAGAATTCTAAACTCTATAACTATGTCAAAATCTCAAGTTTGTACGTTATCTAGAAGTTTTATAACTCAAAAGGGGGTGGGAGGATTGACATTTTAATATTTTTGGTTTTCCTTTTTAGGAAAATTTTAAACACTATAACTACACCTAATTTCAAGTTTGTTTGCCATATAGAAGTTTTACAAACCCCAATGTGGGTGGGGGGTAGAAATTTTAACACTTTTTATTTTTCTTTTGACAAAAATTCTAAACGCTATAACTATGTCAAAATCTCAAGTTTGTACGTCACCTAGAAGTTTTATAACTCAAAAGGGGGTGGGAGGGTTGACATTTTAATATTTTTGATTTTCCATTTTAGGAAAATTTTAAACACTATAACTATACCAAATTTCAAGTTTGTATGTCATATAGACGCTTTACAACCCCCAATGTTGTTGGGGGGGGGGTAGAAATTTTACCATTGTTTATTTTTTTTGACAAGAATTTTAAACTCTGTAACTATGTCAAAATCTCTAGTTTGTACGTCATCTAGAAGTTTTATAACTCAAAAGGGGGCGGGAGGGTTGACATTTTAATATTTTTGATTTTTATCTTTAGAAGAATTTTAAACACTATAACTATACCAAATTTCAAGTTTGTATGCCATATAGAAGTTTTACAAACCCCAATGTGGGTGGGGGGTAGAAATCTTACCATTGTTTATTTTTCTTTTGACAAGAATTCTAAACTCTATAACTATGTCAAAATCTCAAGTTTGTACGCCATCTACAAGTTTTATAGCTCATAAGGAGATGGGAGGGTTGACATTTTAATATTTTTGATTTTTCACTTTAGGAAAATTTTAAACACTATAACTATACTAAATTTCAAGTTTACATGTCATATAGACGTTTGACAACCCCTATGTGGGTGGGGAGTAGAAATTTTACCATTGTTTATTTTTCTTTTGACAAGAATTTTAAACTCTGTAACTATGTCAAAATCTCTAATTTGTACGTCATCTAGAAGTTTTATAACTCAAAAGGGGGTGGGAGGGTTGACATTTTAATATTTTTGATTTTTATCTTTAGAAGAATTTTAAACACTATAACTATACCAAAGTTCAAGTTTATATGCCATATAGAAGTTTTACAACCCCCAATGTTGGTGGGGGGTAGAAATTTTACCATTGTTTATTTTTCTTTTGACAAGAATTCTAAACTCTATAACTATGTCAAAATCTCTAGTTTGTACGTCATCTAGAAGTTTTATAACTCAAAAAGGGGTGGGAGGGTTGACATTTTAATATTTTTGATTTTCCTTTTTAGGAAAATTTTAAACACTATAACTATGCCTAATTTCAAGTTTGTATGCCATATAGAAGTTTTACAACCCCCAATGTTGGTGGGGGGGTAGAAATTTTATCACTTTTTATTTTTCTTTCGACAAAAATTCTAAACTCTATAACTATGTCAAAATCTCAAGTGTGTACGTCATCTAGAAGTTTTATGACTCAAAAGGGGGTGGGAAGATTGACATTTTAATATTTTTGGTTTTTCTCTTTAGAAGAATTTTAAACACTATAACTATACCAAATTTCAAGTTTGCATGTCATATAAACGTTTTACAACCCCCAATGTGGGTGGGGGGGTGTAGACATTTTACCATTGCTTATTTTTCTTTTGACAAGAATTTTAAACACTGTAACTATGTCAAAATCTCTAGTTTGTACGTCATCTAGAAGTTTTATAACTCAAAAGGGGGTGGGAGGGTTGACATTTTAATATTTTTGATTTTTATCGTTAGAAGAATTTTAAACACTATAACTATACCAAAGTTCAAGTTTGTATGTCATATAGAAGTTTTACAACCACCAATGTTGGTGGAGGGTAGAAATTTTACCATTGTTTATTTTTCTTTTGACAAGAATTCTAAACTCTATAACTATGTAAAAATCTCAACTTTGTACGTCATCTAGAAGTTTTATAATTCAAAAGGGGGTAGGAGGATTGACATTTTAATATTTTTGATTTTCCTTTTTAGGAAAATTTTAAACACTATAACTATGCCTAATTTCAGGTTTGTATGCCATATAAAAGTTTTACAACCCCCAATGTTGGTGGGGGGTAGAAATTTTATCACTTTTTATTTTTCTTTCGACAAAAATTCTAAACTCTATAACTATGTCAAAATCTCAAGTGTGTACGTCATCTAGAAGTTTTATGACTCAAAAGGGGGTGGGAAGATTGACATTTTAATATTTTTGGTTTTTCTCTTTAGAAGAATTTTAAACACTATAACTATACCAAATTTCAAGTTTGCATGTCATATAAACGTTTTACAACCCCCAATGTGGGTGGGGGGGTGTAGACATTTTACCATTGCTTATTTTTCTTTTGACAAGAATTTTAAACACTGTAACTATGTCAAAATCTCTAGTTTGTACGTCATCTAGAAGTTTTATAACTCAAAAGGGGGTGGGAGGGTTGACATTTTAATATTTTTGATTTTTATCGTTAGAAGAATTTTAAACACTATAACTATACCAAAGTTCAAGTTTGTATGTCATATAGAAGTTTTACAACCACCAATGTTGGTGGAGGGTAGAAATTTTACCATTGTTTATTTTTCTTTTGACAAGAATTCTAAACTCTATAACTATGTAAAAATCTCAACTTTGTACGTCATCTAGAAGTTTTATAATTCAAAAGGGGGTAGGAGGATTGACATTTTAATATTTTTGATTTTCCTTTTTAGGAAAATTTTAAACACTATAACTATGCCTAATTTCAGGTTTGTATGCCATATAAAAGTTTTACAACCCCCAATGTTGGTGGGGGGTAGAAATTTTATCACTTTTTATTTTTCTTTCGACAAAAATTCTAAACTCTATAACTATGTCAAAATCTCAAGTTTGTACGTCATCTAGAAGTTTTATAACTCAAAAGGGGATGGGAGGGTTGACATTTTAATATTTTTGATTTTTCTCTTTAGGAAAATTTTAAACACTATAACTATACCAAATTTCAAGTTTGCATGTCATATAGACGTTTTACAACCCCCAATGTGGGTGGGGAGTAGAAATTTTACCGTTGTTTATTTTTTTTGACAAGAATTTAAAACTCTGTAACTATGTCAAAATCTCTAGTTTGTACGTAATCTAGAAGTTTTATAACTCAAAAGGGGGCGGGAGGGTTGACATTTTAATATTTTTGATTTTTATCGTTAGAAGAATTTTAAACACTATAACTATACCAAATTTCAAGTTTGTATGCCATATAGAAGTTTTACAACCCCCAATGTTGGTGGGGGGTAGAAATGTTACCATTGTTTATTTTTCTTTTGACAAGAATTCTAAACTCTATAACTATGTCAAAATCTCAAGTTTGTACGTCATCTAGAAGTTTTATAACTCAAAAGGGGTTGGGACGGTTGACATTTTAATATTTTTGATTTTTCTCTTTAGGAAAATTTTAAACACTATAACTATACCAAATTTCAAGTTTGTATATCACATAAAAGTTTTACAACCCTCAATGTAGGTGGGGGGTAGAAATTTTACCATTGTTTATTTTTCTTTTGACAAGAATTCTAAACTCTATAACTATGTCAAAATCTCAAGTTTGTACGTCATCTAGATGTTTTATAACTGAAAAGGGGGTGGGAGGGTTGACATTTTAATATTTTTGATTTTCCTCTTTAGAAGAATTTTAAACACTATAACTATACCAAATTTCAAGTTTGCATGTCATATAGACGTTTTACAACCCCCAATGTGGGTGGGGGGTAGAAAATTTATCATTTTTTATTTTTTTTTTGACGAGAATTCTGAACTCTATAACTATGCTAAATTTCAAGTTTGTATGTCATCTAGAATTTTTACAACTCCCAAATAAATTGCGGTTGTTGATTTAATAAAAAAATTTTATATTTTTTTTACGATAGTCTTAAACCCTATAACTATACCAAATTTCAAGTTTGTATGTCATCTAGAAGTTTTAAAACCCTCAAATGGAGGGCGGGGGTTGACTTAATAAAAAAAATTATATTTTTCTTTACGAGAGTCTTTAACCCTATAACTATATCAAATTTCAAGTTCCTGTGTCATCTGCAAGTTTTACAACCCCATAAGAGGGTGCAGAGGATGATATAACAACATTTTTTTATATATTTTTGTTACAACAATCTTAGACTATAACTGTACCAAATTTCAAGTTTCTGTGTCATCTACAAGAACCGTAATTCCTATAACTGTGCCAAATCTCAAGTTTGTATGTCATCTAACAATTTAGAAGTTATAAAGATTATTTAATTTCAATATTTTAATGCATAAGGAGAATTCCCATTTGAAATGATGTCACTGTCTGCCTCACAAACATAACTAAAAATTTTTAAATATAATAGGGGATAAGATAGTATTTTAAACAGCCAGATTTATTATTAGCTAACAGCAACAGTGATTGATTAAATACTGAATGATAATATAATAATGGTTAACGTTTGTTTCAATCAATAAAGCTTTGAATTACGTGTAAATATCCCACACGTATTTTGTGAACGAAAGAATGCCTTACATTCTTATCTATCTTATTAAATCTTACGATCTTTTTAAAATTATCGCCCATTTGTAATAGCAATTAAAACCGGTTTAAACGAAATTTACATGACGCATAAATGAAATGTATTATTAAAAGTATTTATTAAATAGCTTTAACAAAATATAATATGTAAGAATTTTATCACTTTAAATCTTTACTCAGAAATACAATGCATAAAGTGAAGTCCCGTTGAAATGACGTCACTGTCTAGCCACAAAGCCATCAGTGTTACCAACACAATTCTTGTTAAATATGCAGACGCAGGGTAAACCTATGCCATAAATTTGTATACAAATGTATACAAATCCTGCGCTATTAGCGCTGCGTGTGGCAAACGCTCGAACTACGATTTTATACACGAATCAGGAATGGGTGTCAAACTGCGCACAGCTAATTTTTACATTTTCGTCATCTAGACACTTTAAGCTTCATGTGGTGCAATTTTGAGGCACAAGTCACCCTGCGTCCGTATATCCGGACGCCGAGTGACTTCGGACGCTGCTTGAACCTAAGATTTTACATGGGGGGACGCTTGGTGGTGCCCTATAGATATATATATATATATATATATATATATATATATATATATATATATATATATATATATATGTATATATGTATATATATATATATATATATATATATATATATATATATATATATATATATATATATATATATATATATATATAACTATATATATATATATATATATATATATATATATATATATATATATATATATATATATATATATATATATATATATATATTGCGATGAATTGGCATAAACAGAATAATTTTGATTTCTTTTGCCCCACCTCGGCTAGCAAATAAAAATATAAGCGTTGAATTCGGCTAATTAAAAATAAAATATTGTTTTTATATTCAAAATACATTCAAATAACGAATAATTGCTGTTAGCTTGTAAATAATTGATTTATAAATTTATTATTAAAAAGACTGTACTTTGGAAATGCTTTTCAACTTTCCTCATTTGTATTCTTATATGAATCAAAATTACTTTTTAATAGTTTTAAATAATGCACTAGTTACATAACAATGTTACGTGAATTCTGACTAAATCAAGTTTACGTAATAGAGTTGGGCGCCAGTTAAATAACTCAAAATAACAGAATTAAATTTTATAAAAATAACTCATCTCAGGGTGAATGTGGATTCCTGTAGGTTTTAAAATTATACAAATTGAAATTGAAAACACTTTTTAAAATTGAAATCTTAATTAAGTTTAATGGCTAAATTGTTCAAATCACTTAATTACACCTCACAAACGATAGTCTTTTCTTCATCAGATACCAAAGGAAATAACTTCCTACCTTTTTATAAAACGATGCTTCTTCCTTTTTCTATAGATGTCCTCTTTCCAAAACCAATTGGCAGAGCAAGTCACTTATGTTGTCTCAGTGCCGATTTCCAATTCCGGTTGACTTCCTTCCTTTTGCATGGCTTTCCCACATAACACCATCCACACTCTTGGTTTTGGTAACTCACTTTTGTTTTATTTTAATAACGGGTACTATATCCCTTTTTCGAAGAACTTGTATTTGCTTTTTGTATTTAATTAAATAAAACACCGATTGATGGTTTTAATCGAAGATTTATTATCTTGCTTACTTAGCAAGTAAATTAACTTTAAAAGGTTCTTTATAAACGTATACACTTTTACAATTTATAACCTTTTTAATACTTTCGCTGTATTCCATTCACCAACCAACTTAACTATCTATTTACAGTTGTACTATGTTTCTTACACGACTCTACTGCGTCGCTTTATATTACTAACTCTCTTAAAATTATAATTTTCTAAGCTTATATACAATTGACTATTTACATAATTACATTACACAATCTGACGTCACCTTACGAACTAATACAAACTGTACACTCATATAATACATAATAGCAGATTAATATTCTTTATAAAAATGACACATCTATTACAGGTTATTATACAGTACTTTTACGCAATAATAACGAACTATTTACAAAAACAAAACCTTAAAGAATCACATAACCCGTCGATATACTCATTTGAAATTATACATAATTGAATTACATCACAACAATAACTTGCGCACAACTGGATGTTACGTATACTTAAGTAATCGGTGAGTAAGCTGTTTGATAATAAATAGAAACATGTATTATTTAACCTTATTAAAAAGTATACACATTGATTTCAAAATCAATGACACTCCATTAAATAACTTAAAATTATTTTTAACAGGGAAAGTTAATAAAATATTCCTAAAGTGTTAGTTTGCAATGAAGATTTTAAAATTTTACAATAATTTTCAAAATTACCAAAATTTTGACACTAAAATCCACAGCAATATATATATATATATATATATATATATATATATATATATATATATATATATATATATATATATAATATAAATTTCTTTCTTTTGCTGTATTTGTATAATTGTTTTCTTCTTTCTCTTGGGATTTCAGCAATAATAGAACAAATAATTAGTTAAAACTTTGCATTTACACGTGTTTCGACATTTCGTCTTTTTCAAAATACATTATGTGGTGATACATCTAAAAATATTAAAAGTTAGTGTTGATTAAAAATTTTATTGTGAGAAACTTATTCTAACTTAATATAGCTTTTTTCCCTTCTTTTAGTTAATTATATGTCATTTTTTTGTTATTTATATCAAAATGCATGATGTACAATGCATGAACCATATGTAGTTTACTTGTTAATATGTAGAGTATTTATAATTTTTAATTTTAAATTACTTGTTTTAATGTAAAATGTGGTTTACTAATAAAATTTTATGTGTGTAAACAAGCAGACAATAAAACGAAACAAAATGGTTTGGTTAAATAAAATGTGTTTTTTTTTATTATCTTTATCGGTTGATTATTATAGGTAAATGGTATCCATCTATGTTTCATATTTAAATACTATTTGTTTATAATGGGTTGTCTATATATATATAGAAATAGGGATGAAAAATTATTTTGTGAATTATAATAGATTTATTTATTATTTATTTGTTTTATTTTATTATTGTTATTTTAATATAATTTATAGTATGAGGTTATATATTTGGGATAGCTTTTCAATATCACATCTTGAATTTATTGATTTTGTTCCTGCTTTCTTAATTTCAATAATTTCTAAGAATGTTCGACTTTTTTCATTTAGTTCTTGTTTTAAAATTTTAAACTTATCATAATCAAATTTGTGGCCAAATTCATTTTCATGTTTTTTTAATGCTGTAGGGTTTTTTGCATATTTATTACCTTTTAGTCGTTCTTTAATATTTTGTGAGGTTTGTCCTATGTATCTTGCGTCAGGGCATTGTAAGCATTTAAGTTCATATACACAGTGTGAGAGTTTTTCTTTTGGTGTTTTTGATTTAAGTCTTGTATATAAATATTTTAAGTTATTTGTGTTTTTATGAGCTACTTTTATATTATGTTTATTAAGAATTTTGTTAAGATTTTCTGAAAGATTTTGTATGTATGGAATTGTAATGTAGTTATATTTTGTTGTATTGTTTTTATTGGAAGTATATTGTGAGGGGTTGTAAAATTTATTAATTTGTTGTTTAAAAATTTTATTAATTAGTTTAGTTGGATATTTATTTTTTATTAGGATTTGTTTGGCTTTATTGATGGTATCTATTCGGAATTTTGGGCTGGTTAATTTTATAGCTCTATCAGCAATTCCTAATATCACACTTTTTTTGTGACTTATTGGGGTTGTGGCGTTAAATTGAAGGTATCGTCCACTCCATGTAGGTTTAGTATACCAAATAGTTGTTATTGTATTACTATTATTTATTAATGTTATGTCTAAAAAGTTAATTCTTTTATTTTCTTCTATTTCACTGGTGAATTGTAATTTTGGATGGAATGAATTGAAAGCATTTAAAAGATTGGATATTTCAGTTTTTGGAATGCATGTTAGGCAATCGTCTACATATCTTTTGAAAAAGGTTATAGTTTGTTTGTTTTTGTTAAAATCTTTTATAACTGTTTCTTCCAAGTCTTCCATAACTAGTTGTGCTATTGTGGAAGATATTGGTGCTCCCATACTGCATCCAAAAATTTGAGAGTAGAATTCGTTTTCAAATTGAAAGTATGACGATGATAAAGTTAAATCCAATGCTGTTAAAAATTCATTTTTTAATGGTAAATCTGTATGTTCTTTCAATTTGTTCCATTTTTTTGTGACTATAGTTTTTGCTAAATCTATTGGTATGTTAGTGTATAAGTTAATTACATCTAGTGATAATAATATGTGATCAGATGGTATGTGAATGGTGTCAATATATTTTTTGAATTCCCATGAATCTTTAATGTAGTAGTCGTTTTTACCTAAAATGGGTGAAATACAACTAGCAAGATATTTTGCAAGGTTATAAAAAGGACTTTGTATGCAACTGACAATTGGTCTTAGAGGAATGTTGTTCTTATGTAGCTTGGGTAATCCATATATTTTTGGAGGTAAGGAGTTATGTATTTTTAATTTTTTGTATATATTTGGATGTAATAATTTTTTTTCTTTCCATGATGTAATTAGTTTGTTAACATTAGTTTGAAAAATGTTTGTGGGGTCTTTTTTAAATTTTTTATAAGTTGTTTCATCGTTCAATAATTCCATCATTTTCTTTTTATAATCATCTGTGTTAAGAATAACTGTTTTGTTTGATTTGTCTGGTTTAAGTATTGTGATTTGTGGGTTAGATTTTATAAATTTTTTTGTTTTTTTGATATCTTTTAAAATTTTTTTATTTTGATTTTTATTGTAATTATATTTATGTTTGAAATTATATATTTTGTTAGCTACTTTTGATCTGATATCTATTTTATTTTCTTCTGGTAAGTTGATTATCCCTGCTTCTATATTAGCAATGATATGATCTACAGGTATTTCATTTTTTTCATAATTTATGCAAAAATTGGGACCTAGATTGAGGACTGTATTGACATTATTAGGAATCACAGTATCTGATAAGTTATGTACCCATTCTGTTTCGTTTGTTTGTATTGTATGTTTATTGATTAATTGTTTAATTTTTGATATTTGTTTTGTTTTTATTTTGTTGAAAGTTGTTTCGTTTTTTATTTTTAGGATTTCTAAGAATATGTTTATTAATTCTTTAGGATTTAGTTGGTTTATTATTGTAAAAATATTAGTAATTTGTTGTTGAATAGCATTTATGGTTTTTGTAGTATCTGTGATTAACATGTTAAGAGTATTTTTTTGGAAGTTACTTACAGATTTGTTGAATAAGGTTCTCACTTGGGAATCTGTTATATTAATGTTTTTAAACTTAAAATCTAAAAATTTTGGTATAATATCTTGATTTTTACATTGTAATAGAAATATTCTTCTATTTTTTTGTTTGATTAGTTTGATGTTTAACTTTTGGAGCTTCAAAAGAGTTGTCTTTATGTGTTCTCCATGATTTCTTCTTATTAAATGCAAAATAGTAGTCAATTTGGTTGACGTGTTTATAACTTCCATTTTCACCCGGAAGGAATATATATATAATATAAATTTTTTTCTTTTGCTGTATTTATATAATTGTTTTTTTCTTCTTTCTCTTGGGATTTCAGCAATAATAAAACAAATAATTAGTTAAAACTTTGCATTTACACGTGTTTCGACATTTCGTCTTTTTCAAAATACATTATGTGGTGATACATCTAAAAATATTAAAAGTTAGTGTTGATTAAAAATTTTATTGTGAGAAACTTATTCTAACTTACTATAGCTTTTTTTCCTTCTTTTAGTTAATTATATGTCATTTTTTTGTTATTTATATCATAATGCATGATGTACAATGCATGAACCATATGTAGTTTACTTGTTAATATGTAGAATATTTATAATTTTTAATTTTAAATTACTTGTTTTAATGTAAAATGTGGTTTATTAATAAAATTTTATGTGTGTAAACAAGCAGACAATAAAACGAAACAAAATGGTTTGGTTAAATAAAATGTGTTTTTTATTATCTATATATATTATTATATATATATATATTATTATATATATATATATATATATATATATATATATATATATATATATATATATATATATAAGAAAGAGTTACAATAATGGGATATCACGCAACAGAGAAGAAAAAAAATAAGTTGCCAGGACCAGGCACGTAGCCAGTGGAAGGAGCTCGTGTGGCTAAAGCCCCTTCTCCGAAAGCATATATATATATATATATATATATATATATATATATATATATATATATATATATATAAGAAAGAGTTACAATAATGGGATATCACGCAACAGAGAAGAAAAAAAATAAGTTGCAGCCTTCTACACGTGTTTCACACTTATTAGTGATCATCAGGACGGCATAGCAGATGGAATAAATAAAAAAGCAACTAACTCAGAAAGATGTAACAACACAAGGTTTCACTGATAGCAGCCAACCGCACATTTGCAGTATCGGCCTGAAGACACTGAGATTTCAGTGCAACAACAAACGTCACTACGGAGGCAACTAAAGCCACTACCGTGAGTCAACCAATCCCAAAGTATAATATCAATGATTAGAAGTAGTAATGCGCGTAGAGATATACAAGAAAGAGTTACAATAATGGGATATCACGCAACAGAGAAGAAAGAAAAAATAAGTTGCAACCGTCAACATTCAGGCCGATACTGCAAATGTGCGGTTGGCTGCTATCAGTGAAACCTTGTGTTGTTACATCTTTCTGAGTTAGTTGCTTTTTTATTTATTCCATCTGCTACGCCGTCCTGATGATCACTAATAAGTGTGAAACACGTGTAGACGGCTGCAACTTATTTTTTCTTTCTTCTCTGTTGCGTGATATCCCATTATTGTAACTCTTTCTTGTATATCTCTACGCGCATTATTACTTCTAATCATTTATATATATATATATATATATATATATATATATATATATATATATATATATATATATATATATATATATATATATATATATATATATATATATATATATATATATATATATATATATATATATATATATATATATATATATATATATATATATATATATATATATATATATATATATATGCTTTCGGAGAAGGGGCTTTAGCCACACGAGCTCCTTCCATTGGCTACGTGCCTGGTCCCATGGTATAAATCAATTACTACAATTCATATATCTTTTATTTTTTATTAAATAATATAAATTATTATTAATATAAACATTAAATACACACGGCATTGGCACAACTTAGGGATTAGGTTTTCATGTGTGAGCAAAGGAAACATAGCGAATATTAATTCATCAGAGAAAGATAGATATTATGGCATACTTGCCAAGTCTTAAAAATATAGTAACTATTTTGTAAAGTTGTAAAAAAATAAAAAAATTGAGAAATAGTTTGTCATTTTTACATAACTAAAAATTTAATTGAATGTAAAAATACAAACTATAAAATGTTATACACCGTCTAGTTTAACTTTACTTTCACGTCATAAATATAAAAGTAGTGACGTAAGAGTACAACCAACTATGCAAAAAATAACGTTCAAAATGTAATTTTATGAAGTAAGATTAGTTACTTTATTGAAAATAATAAAATTTAATTTACATATTTAATAATAATTTATTTATAGAATAAATACAAAAACGTTTTTAAAACAAAACGTAATTTGTTAATTTAATGAGAAAATACACATTTACTTCAACAGAAAAATAGGTTGGTACACCTGTGTATGCGATACGCTGTATTGTCAAATTTATTTCAGGTCTGCTTTCTGAGTTCAGTTTACGATAGTTCTGTTATTTTGTGTTTACTGCGTTTGATGATTTTTCCCTGTTTCTATTATTTATTTATTTCAAGATGTCCAAAGTGCTGTGTAATAGATTAAGATTATGAGTTAAGACATTAATAAATTATTTTATCCAACACCTCTAAATAAAGAAGACTAAAACTTGATGTTTGCAAGCAATTAAAGTTGATGTTTACTCACTTGTGGGTAGAAAAACATTGTTCTACTTACATAGAATGGTGATTGGCTGCTATTATAGGTAGCAACCAATCACCAGCTTACATTATTATTAAAATCCAGTCATCGCGCTAGAGTATTAAATTTATTACTTTCAAAACTACAGACTAACATTAAATTGCAAATTCGATATCTAAACTTAAATAAAGAGGTGTTGGATAAAATTTCGTATGGCACACGTGAGTTAAGTATATTATCCACTCAGAAAATTAGCCGGCCCTCGAGGGTAAATTTTTTGTTCGTGGATAATATCTTACTTAACTCACTTGTACCATAAATTACTATTAAATGGTCCGCTTTTCATTGAATTGCAGTTAGAGAAGTTAGTTTGTGTTTTTATTTTTCTGTTAGAAAGATTTAACTGTATATAATTCTAGAGAGTTTTACAAGCACTGAGAATATATCTTAAGACTGCTTCCAACATTTCATCTGCGGAAGAAGTTTCCAGTCCAAAGAGGAACCGAAATCGAAAACAAGCTACAGACATTGATCCTCTATTGAGGCAAATATTCGCAACGAAATTTATGAAATGTATAAGAACAGTAAGTACCTGACGTTATGTGTGTGGCTGTGCTCTCCCATTGATATATGTACTACCACATTTGATTACAGGAGAACATGTATCAATTAATATTTTGTCAAAAAATTGAAATCCAAGTTCATGTATGAAGGAAGTAGAAGTTCTTTATGCATTGTCTTACGACAAATTGGATTCGTATATAAGAATGACGATCCAAGACAGGTGATGGTGGGGGGGGGGGGGATGGGGATGGATGGGAATGAACAAAGTCATATTGCTCATAAGAGAATAATTCTTTTAAAAACGTACACTGAAAATATGCAGCAGAGGTGTTGGACCAAACTAGGAATATCCAATTCCATATGGCAACAGCGCATAGTCTGATGTAATAATTTTGTAAGGACGTGCACGTAAACTTACATTAATAAATAACGTATACTATTTTTCTGCGAGTGCAGCAGTATCAGTTATTTATTTTCAATTAATGAACGTAGAAGTATTGTTGACTTTCAAAAGTTCCATACATAATTTAAGTTATTGTGTCAAAATGACTAACGTCAATTATATTTAAAAATTCTTATCTGTAGCACCAACCTTACAAAAAAAAATACTATAATTGTAAAGTTTGGCAAGTATGCGATGATATCTATGTTTCTCAGATGTATTAGTTTTTCCTATTTTCCATTTCTCACACATGAAAACCCAATCCATAAGACTAAGCGAATAAATTCTAAACAGTACTTCCCTTTTCCTAGATTACTTTGTATTTGTCTTTTAAAACACTGAAAGTCCCTAGAAATAATATTTAAAACAACATTGCCAGCATATTAAAAATATAAATAACAGAATAACAGCAAAGCAGGGCTGTTAGAAGTAACTATAATAACACTTAAAAAT
This sequence comes from Agrypnus murinus, assembly GCA_929113105.1. Classification (NCBI taxonomy): domain Eukaryota; kingdom Metazoa; phylum Arthropoda; class Insecta; order Coleoptera; family Elateridae; genus Agrypnus; species Agrypnus murinus. The sequence goes on from OV816024.1 coordinate 3,607,711, forward strand.
AAAGAAGCGAAATAGGGGCGATAATTAGGTACACAAGAAATTCCAAAATGCATTCCTTTTTGTCGTGAAATACAGTAATGAATTTAACAAAGGTAACTGTATCTTAATATCAATGGTTGCCTGTAATAAGAAGGCTTCCTACATTATTTCGCCTTCTACAGAGTGGTGATAAGTTTCCTATAAAATTTATAAATTTGTTAATGTTTTCTTGCAAAAGCCCAAAAGACGTCAATTTTATTTTTTAAAGAGGTACTTTTTGACGTAAAGGTTTGCTGACATCGTAATTACTGGTAAATAAATTGGAAATGTAAAAAATTAGTACTCCGCATAACAATATTTTTGAGACAAATACATAAGTAACACATAAAATATACAAAATACCATTTTTATTTTTAATGAAGATAATCTCGAAATCCGAAACTAAACAACATAGAAGTAGTAGTTACAACTAACGTATCAATGAAATCTCGTGTGTAAATACTGTGTAATTCATGATCAATATTCCCGGTCTGATATTTTTCATTTCTACACGAATTCCATGCTATTAATCCTTTAAGTTGTTTGGTCTGTTAATGTAAACTTGCGATCATAGATTACTTCCAGTGCCGGCCATAGCCCTCTTGGCACCCTCGGGCAGAGTCCTTCATTGCGCCCCTATTAACTTACTGTTAATAACTATTAAAGTTACTGTTACCGAGAAAAATTGATTTTATCGATTATAATAAATTAACATTAGATTAAAAATACATGAACATATTTTTTAAACACACAAAACTTTTTTTTAAATAATTTGAATTATTGACTCGGGCCTTTTTACTTAACAGTGACTTAAAAACAAAAAATCAATGAACAAGCAACAGCAGTTTAATAACATTAAATGCTTGCAACGACATAGTTCTTGCCAAATATTTACGTGTTTTCAAACGATGTGCAAATACAATATAGTAGATTTCATTTTTATGATCTTTGCCCTCAACAATGCTAGTGATCTTCAATAACTACTGATTCTTTTTTTTGTTATGCCGGCTCCAACTTCACTGTATATTTTTATATAGGTTTTCTACTATGTTGAATTTTAGGCAATAATTTTAAAACCATACTGTATTTATATTTAGCTTGTTTAATGTGTATTTCTTAGTAAAAATATGGTTATATTATCTTAAGATAGGCTTTGGTGAATTGGATTGTTCGATTCAAGGGGATTGATGCATGGGCATTCGGCCGGTGCGCTTCATTCTAAAAGAATGAATTTATAATTAAATGTTAAAGAATTTATAATTACATGTTAATGAATTTATAATCAAATGTTAATGAATTTATAATTAAATGTTAATGAATTTATAATCAAATGTTAATGAATATGTCGTAAACTATGGCTTACAACTGGGTATACCTAGGCTGTCATCTAAAGGAAGAAAGAAAAGGAAGAGAGTAGAGATCAAAGGCTCGTTCCGCTCCACTTCCTGGCGAAGAAGCCGTGATTATTGTGGATTTGTGTAATTTATGAGGTTGTTTATGTGAATGTTGTTAAAAAAATATATAAAAGTCATCCAGCGCAGTTAAGCTGCAAAGAGAAAAAGCAATTGTTCCTTAATTAAGGTTGTGCTTAGTATAATAAACTTATTATCGTAATCTGCTATATTATGTGTTTTTTTATTGATCCTTTGAATCGTCACATGCTTTTCTAGATGAAAATGAAATTTTACGTGGGATGACGTATACGGAATGCGCCAATCCACTATGAGATGAAACACCAGATACTGCTACCAAAAAATCATGTAGTTAAAAAATTAATTATATGAGATACATATATCTCGCTTTTACACGGGGGAATTCAGGCAATCATAACAGCAGTTAGATTAACGTTTTGGCCAATTACAATAAAGTCCACAACTAGAAAAATTGTCCACAACTGTGTAGAGTGCCGTCTCACGAAACCATTTAAATATGAACAACTTATGGGTAATCTTCCCTTTTGACCTCGTGACACCAGCTCGACGTTTTCAGAATTCTGGTGTTGATTATGCTGAGCCAATCTTAATCAAAGATCGGCACAGCCGCTGCAAAAAAACAATAAAAGCGTACGTTGCAGTTTTCGTCTGCCTAGCCACGAAAGCTCTGCATTTAGAATTAGTCCACGACTATTCATCGGAATCATTTCTAAATGCTCTTAAACGAATGATGACAAGTCGCGGAAAGATATCTCATCTCTATTCCGATAAAGGCACTAATTTTGTCGGTGCAAATAGCGAACTAAAAGAAATCAAAACTTTGTTCGACTCCATAAACCTTCAAAACGACGTTGTTGCAAGCCTAGGTAACGAAGGAATTCAGTGGAAATTTATAACCCCAAATTCTCCATACGTAGGCAGCATTTGGGAAGTCGGGTGAAATCATTTAAAAATCTTTTTAAAAGAGTGGCGGGAAATTATTTACTAACGGTTGAAGAGATGTACACTCTGGTAGCATTAATCGAGTCCTGTCTCAATTCCCGACCTATAACTCCCTTAAGTCATGACGCAAATGATCTGCAACCTCTAACCCCGGGGCATTTTTTGATTGGTTGTGCGCTAACGGCACCGCTAGAAACCAATCTTTTGAAACTACCAGAAAATCGATTGTCTCGCTGGCAAAAAGTCGAACGAATTCGACAGGATCTCTGGAAGAGGTGGACCAAGGAATATTTGGTCGAACTACAACGCCGCAGCAAATGGAAACGCATCAACGAGGATCCATTAAAAGTGGGCTCCATGGTTATTCTAAGGGAGGACAATTTGCCACCATGACAGTGGAAAATGGGCTGCATCGTAGAACTTCACCCCGGCAACGACAACATTACGGGAGTGGTCTCTGTCAAAACAGTGAGTGGAGTGACAAAACGTGCAGTTAATCGAGTGTGTGCGCTCCCAGTTATGAGTAGTGAACAGTAAACTTTTCGACAAAATCAAGGCAAGTGACTTGAAAAACTTTATACATTTATTTTATTGATTCACTAATCTTACAATTATTTTATGATTATTATTATTATTATATTTGAGTTATTATTTATTGATAGTGTCTAAGAAGTTGAATTTGAAAACAAAGTACTTGCTTTATTACCAGTTAATATTTAAAAGGTTATAGTTATTAATTTAGTTAATGTAAATCAGTTTTTCGAAATTCTGCGGGGCCGAAGGATGTTCTCGCTCCTCGGTCACCGCCGCTAAGGGCGCATCGCCCTCACCTCAAGGGTGAGCCAGATAGGCACACATATACTTTGCTTTAAGATGTTTTAAGTTAGTACAGTCCATTAGTTCATTAGGTCATAATATCATTAGCACATAAGCTCATATGTTTATGTATTCGGTTAATTATGAGTTCGTTTATTAGTTTATTAAGTCGTTTACTGCGACAGCCTACTTGTATATAAAGCTTGTGTACGACGTTACAACCCCTAATAAAGAAACTAGCCCACTCGAATACCTACTTGTTTATGTTGATCCACTTTTATTTTTGTTAATGTACGTCCGGCATTTTTTTCTTTGGTAAACGCAGTGCTTTAAGACAATTAAAACTGGGCCAACTAGTATGGGTTAGGCTTCGTATTCATGTGGGATGGTTTTATATTAGGAGTTGATTTGGAGAATGGGTTATGTGCCAATGAATAGTCTTTGATTACTTCAATATTGTAACATGGGTTTTTCTTGAATGTTATCCTGTTTTGTTTTTCTTTATTTATTCGGGGTAATTTTGTATTTAGAGGTAGATTTGGAAAATAGATTGAGTGTCGACAAATGATCTGTAATTATCCTAAAATTAGGACATGAGGTGTTTCTGAACTTAGAGTATTGAATTTTTTGTCATTATTCATGTGGGGTAGTTATCTATTTTGGGGTTGATTTCCAAAAGTGATTATATACCAGTGAATGGTCTTTAATTAGTCCATAGAGTGATGGCTTGGTTATTAATGATTTTACTTAAGTTCGTGATACTATTTATGGGGAGTGACAGTTTCGGGGATGATTTCAAAACTGGCTTTTGAAAAAATGAATACACGGGGTGATTTACCAATTAAGAGGATGATTCCAAAATTGGGTTATGCGACAATAAATAGTCCTTAATTAAGTCCAAACTTATGACAAGGTTTTCCTGAATTTTATCATTTTTGATTTTGTGGCATAATTTTATGTAGGGTAGTTTACTATTTAGGGACTGATTTCGAAAGCGGCTTAGGTACTAGTGAATAGTCTTTAATTATTCCAAAATTATGGCGTAGTCTAAATTGATTTATTATTTATATGGTGGGGGCAAGCTTGAGCTCAAGTCAACACTCCCACATTAGAAGTTCCATTTCTGATTAATAGAGGTTTATCAAAGTTTTTTTAATTTGTCCAAAATAAGTTCATAATTAGTCCAAAATTATCATTCAAAGCTAAAATAAAATGAAATTCAACAAAGTACGGCAGCTAACTTTACTGACGTCAAAAATTGAAAACCCTCTATTTACAGAAATGATAAAAGAACTGCGCGACTATGCTTTGATAATAGTTATTTCTATGAACGAGTTAAAATTACAAGAGAATATTTTTGTTGTATTAATTTGTTAAAAATATTGAAAGATTATTCGTGTATAAATTTGTTTGCCTATAAATTGAAGTTAATTGGTGGGTAGCTAAGTGTAGGACGTAAATAGCTGCAAATACGGAATGTTGACTACAGCCTCAATTTCAATCAAAAACTTTAGTTTTGATTAATTGATTAAGACTAAAGCTAAGTAATGGTTAGTCATCGGCCATGATTGAAACTAATTAATCATTAATCATTAGTCATGCTTACAAATTTAGTCATTAGTTCTCAATCATTAGTCTGATTGAATTTTGCCCAACACTGCTCCATAGAAAGAAATCTAGCACCTCTAGCAGTGTTGTCAGTTGATCGCGCTAACCATTCAATCGGTACTCGTCTCCTATTCATCCATCAGGGAAGTTATCATAAAGAATCTGTTGAATTTCGCGACAAAGAAAGGGAAGGAACTCGATCTTGTTGAGACAGTACTTTGATAGGGCACATCGCCATCCTTGTTATTGGAGTAAAAAATTGCTATGGCTGGAACTAACTAAAACCACATATTGAGCGCAGTCATTTTTTTTCAAAGAAGTAATAATGTCTTAGAAAATCACGTCTTATTATTATCGGCCATACATTTCTTACCTTGATCATGTGATTCTTGAATCCAAGTAAAGATTTTTTGTGACCAATATTTGATTATTTGCAAAGTTGGGATTTTCAGCACAGCGTAACATTAATTCTTCGCGAAACTGTAACGATGGTCTGGATCATTTTTCTTTAACTCGCGCATCAAGTGCACTTTATAAGGGTGGTATTTTTTCAACAACTTTACATTAAATGAATAAATGACCGGTATTAGTATTTGCAGCAATTTGCCTCCTCTAAGTATGAGAATTCGCATTAGCTTCAACCAACATATTTTATTTCACTTCTTCGTTTACTTTAAGGCGGCCTTGGCGCGATAAATCTTGTACTCTTCCAGTTTCCATAAATTTTGTAACTACTCTACTCACTGTAGAAATTGCAATGGGGGGGGGGATCTATTGGATGTTCTTGACCAAATAACTGATAACCTCCTTTGTGAGGCCGTATGCATTCATCATTAATACTTTTATCCTCTCCCGTTCAGTTAAATACACCATTTTTACTTTGATTAAAAAAATTAGTACGTGCTTACAAATGTGTCATAGTCTACATCTTTAACTAAGCAATACAGTAAATGTTAGCTAAAAATTAAATTTAAAAAGATGGCAGTAAGTTTTCCAAATACTTACCGCTTTTATGTTCTTTAGTTTGAAATTTCGAAATTACTTAGAAACATTAAACTTTAATAACTATATTTTTCTTAAAAAAGTGTTATGTGCAGAACTGGTTTTTGAATCTCAACAATTTTTCTATTCCCAGTACATGACTTTGTTGTAGTTAAAGTAGTCCCAGGAAATAATTTTACATAGCATTAATACATAGCAACCTACAAAAATTTGAAAATTCGTTTTTTTAAATTACTTCAATTAATCTTGTAATCGTTATCACTAGGTATAGGTTTTGTATGCACTTAAAAATGCTGAAATATGCACTAAAATATGTACTTAAAAATCATGAAATATACGTTTATTAGAAATTTTTAATAAATATATGAACTTTCATTATTAAAAAAACACCTGTTTAGCGTTACTTACATTTTATTACAGAAATTATTTTAATTAGACATCCTATGCAATAATTTAATTAATTATATTTTCTAAACATAGAGCGTTACAGTTCACAATGACGTACATTTTTAAATTTTCAAAAATAAACATATGCCTATTATCCCTAAATATTGTTTTATATTTTGAGAAACTCCGTTCCACATCGCAAGACGTAATTGGGGTATACTTAAAATTGTTTAATTCTACAAGCGAATAATGTTTTAGCTCGTCTAAAATGTCTTGGCCAGATAATGCATCGTTTATGCTTTTAATTAAGTGAAAACCAGGATTTTTGTTTATTACGGATTTAAATTTTTGTTTTATAGTCAAACCCTTTTACTTTATTCAAAGAAACAACTAACAATTTTACATGATCAAGAGATTCATCTAATGAATTTCCCTGACTTTCTAATTTCTGAATTACTTTAGCTAAACGCACAAAATTTGTCAAAACAAACAATAATTCTGCCCTCACCTCCTTAGTATTAAAAGCATCGTGTGCGCTTTGTATGCATAGTGCATCGTGTTTATTAAGTTTATTAACAAATGCTTTAATAATATCAAAATAAGTTGCATAATATTCTGCTGCAGAAAGCCAAGTACCCCACCTTGTTATCACAGGCTCAGGTGGGAGAGGCACTTCTTGAGCAGTTTACCTAAATATTTGTATGCGAAATGGAGCTTTACAAACAATTTTTTTACATCTGAAATTATAGAGTTTACGCTAGGATATATTTTCGGCACTTTTTCCGCAACTCTATGCATTGCATGGGTGAGACAAGTTAAGTAGATCATTTTTTCGTACAGAACTTGTAAGCCTGCTCCAGCCTTGATCATGTACGGTGCCGCGTCGGTGACGAACAGGAGTACATTGTTGTACTGTATGCCGTCCGGCCACAAAATTGCCATCGAAACATTAAACAATTTTGCCACAGAACAATGATTGGTGCTCTTGAAAACGTCCATTGCTAATAGATAGGATTTGGGATTGTTCTCCGAATTTAAAACGCCAATTATAACGTTAGCCACGTATCTGAAAACAAAAATTTGATTTTTATTTTATCGAACTACATCATTAGTCGGTTACAAACAATTAGCGCAAAACAGTTATTTAAAAAAAATATATTTTAATCAAACAAAAATATTGTTGTGATTAAATATGTAACTAACAAAATAGAAAATAAAACATCCGTAAATTGCTTTGCTGTCTTTAATTAGTTAAATTTTACTAACAAAACGAAGGAAATGAAGTTTCACAGAGAAAAAAAGTGACAGGGACAGTTTGTGTACAATTATAAAACAAGATTGTGTCATTTAGTTTGTCAAGATTTTTTAAATAATGTTTTCAGTTTTTTGTAAGGATGTGTATAAACTCAAATATAACATTTTGTGGAAGTCAATAGTAATTTTGTAGAATCAAATGAATAGTTGTCTATAAGTTTCCATAACAAATTGTGTTACTTATTAAAACAGAATGTGTAATGTTATTGCATACAATTTTATACAAAATTGTACAATTGTTGCGCTAGTTGTGCCACAATTGCTTAATAGTATTTAACACAATTACTTGTTCACATTTATACAAATTGTGCAATACTCTGGCACAAATATTCTATACAGAAGGTTAGGTATCACAAATAAAATATATATTTTTACATATATTAAAATATATGTAACTAATATGTATATAGCTATACAATGTATAATATTTACATACTATACAACGTGTAGTATATACACGTATAACACTAAAATTTCCTTTTGCCGTCGCCTGTTTATATATAAATCTCGAATTTATATTAATAGCGACAATTACAAGTGGTGACATCTATAGGATGTCATCCATAAGCTTTGCGAAACACAATAATTAGTAGCAAGCAGTTTGAACACTGGATTATGATTTCATTCAAACAAAATATTGTATTTTTCTAAACATTTTTTACAATTATACTTCAACATAATATGCTAGCTTATCCTCTACAACATTGTTCCAAAGAATGCAGAACTAAATCTGACTGTGTTAAATAATTGTCGTACGTTCCTGTTAGACAATTCAGTAACGAAAACCTACACAACGCTGGACAATACGATTCTACAATTATAATATAAATTTCTCCAACACCGTTTTGAACAATATTGTGCAAAGCTCTTATGAAGTATTTCTCTCTGTGTTCTACGCACCTTCCAGTAGTGTCAGTAGATTCGTCAATGGAAACCCATATGTAGTTATTCGCTACATGTTTTCTAATTGATTTTATGGTCTCTTCGTATAAACGAGGTAAATAATTTTTCCTGAGTGTAGACTCGTCGGGTATTGGCATTTTTGAAATTTCTTTCAGAAAATTACGAAATGCTGAGTGATTAATTTTACTTAACGGGATATCTGCAGCCACTAATGCACTACATAGTTTTTTATTAAATTCTATCGATTTGCTAGACTCACCGCACGAATTATTAAGGTACCCCGGTAACAATGTTTGTTTTTGATTTCAGGGCAACACACTTTTGATGTCGAACCGTGTTCAGATGTTGTGTAACTTGAAAGCGTTTCGTTGCAGTCACTTTATTGTCGCACACTGTACAATACAATACCTTATCGTCAGTTGTAAGAACACTGAATTCCTTAACATAACTTTGAAGTGTAACAGACACAGACCGTTTTTCTTTACCCATCTTTACACTCTAAAATTTCAAACTGAAATGCAGTTTGCAATTTCTGAACTGTCTTAATTGAAAGATTACAGAATTAGTAAACAAAAGTACAGGCAAATTTTTCTATGAACAGGAAGTTGTCAAAGGGTCTTTGGAATTTCCTAATACCTATTTATCACAATACCGCAGGATGTAAGTATTTAAATTTTAGTTGAAACTTTTTATTTCTCATAAAATATTAACAAGTACACAGATGGTTAAGGCAGTAAAATATTTTAAAGCCTAGTATTTAACAATAAGCTTAAATTATGGGTTTCCCCTAGACTCAACTAAGCCGCCCTTGGTTGGTTGTCTAAAATGCTAAAATTATTTAAAAAATATTAGAAATTTCATAATTAAGCATGTAAAATGTTCAAAAAGTGGTAAAATATGCACACTCTTTTAAAAATGCTAAAATATGCATGCATTTATAAAAAAACACCTACATATGCATTTATATGCACTTTCAAATTGACATATGTGATTCATATGTCGCTTAAACATGTAGAAATATAACTCTGCATATGTTTGCTATAAGCAGAAAAACATGCAAATGCATAGAAGTCCTATACCTAGTTATCACCAAAGAGCTCGCGTTGAAAATTAACTGTAGTTAATGAAAAGCGCGACAGGTACATAAAAAATTCTACTATAATAAAATTATTTCCTTTTTTTATTGCAAAACTTTTCTTCTTTAGTGTTAATGGTTTGTTAGAAAATTCTAGTTCACTCATAGTTTTTACAAAAGATATTCTTCTTGAATATATTGATTCAAACGAGCAAGTATGATTTCGATAATTCCTTTGAAATTTCAAAATAAACAATTGTTATGTAAGAAAGAGTATAATTGAGAAATCGATAAACAACAATTAACCGCATCAATATTTAGTTGGACTTATCTATTCAGAACGATCCTTCCAAACTGCCAGAACGTCAATTTAGATAGCAACAATGGAAAAATTACCAACAAAACGATTCAGAGTGCTACAAAACCACTACTTAACAGGCAGCTACGAAATTAGCACTTACACAAAGTTTTAAATACATTCATCTCTGCAAATCGCTTTGGTATTTATTCGATAAAGTACTTGGTATTGCACTGACAACTTTACTAGATTTGATTATTTCCAAATGTCGCCTACATTCTGTAAAATAATATAAAATAATTGTTTCCACCAGATCTTGAAACGTAACGAAAACTGAAAAATCCATAGAACTATGTAGGCAAAAGCTATGCAAATGCATTTGGCGTCTCGAGTTAATTTTATCGGTATTCAAAACAATCAAAAATTAAGTTTTTGAAGTGTTGTTCTGAAAATTAAAATGGATTTGTTGTAAGAGTTTTCAAAAAAAACATTAAACTAAAAAATTTAAATATCTTAATATATTAATATCTGGATTACTTTTCGCTATATTTATTTATCAAAAGAGTGTTGTTTAAAATATTATACAGTGTGGGATTAAAGTATGGAATATTAAAAAAGCGAGCTCAACCGGTTTTACTAAAAACGCTGAAACACGTCGATTTTATTTTTTTAAAATACACATTAATATGTGCGATTCACCTACCGACTTTCATTTCTTTGTTACTTATGACGCCATCTCATCATTTAAATGATAGTATAGATTTTTGGTAGTGGAATCCGATAGTGATTTTTTCTTCCCTTTATGATCATGCAAATAAATCATAAGGTTGCATAACAAGCATTCTTTATGTTACATTGTAGTTCACAATAGGCAACCCATCAAACGCCCAAGAATATTATCGACAAATCTTCTTCTTAAAAGTTGATAGCTGCAATAAAATGTCTACTCCAAGCTATTGTTAATATATAATTAAGTTACTACAGCAAATACGAAAATGTCGAATTTTAAAGCAAATTTTTAAGTTATTTTTAAATAAATAAGTTATTAAGTACGCATAAGTATTTCTTTTCAAGAAACACTATTATCTATAACGTTTGGTTTAATCTTAAAGATTAAACTGCCAAAGTGCTACACATTTATTTATTTGAAAAGTACTAGTTACTTCCTGAAACGAGGATAATTGATTACGTTCCAATAGAAATATATCTACCATCCATTTAATGTTTTCTTTTTTTTCCAAGTAAACTTTTAGTGAACGTCACTGTGAAATCTATTTTCATTTCTCTTTTAAATAACCTGAAAATGAATCTTAAAAAAGTCATAAAAGGCCAGCCAAAACAGCGGAAAAAGTATAATCTTTGCTACACATTTTTGTATTTGTAAAAGAAATGTTTCTTTATTTCTATTGTTGATATACACCATTTTTTAAAAGATTTAGTCTTTTCCCTTTCATCTTTTGGTTTCGACAAAAAGCTTAACGAAAACTTTTTGTTAAAAAAGAGTTAGTAAGGTCATATATCACTGCAAGATTTGGAATTAGAGGCAATTCTTTCTAGACAGGGAACAAAGGCATTTCTTTTCTTCGGCTCAAGGATTATTATAAGGCTGTCACCTCTGTTATAGCATTAGAATGGTTCGAAGCGAAGGAAAGCCAATTGTCTAATAATTAATTAGTCCGATAAGGGTAGAAACGAAATACCCACGCAATTTTTGCTGCTTGGCTTTTGAAATGGCGTAAATAATTGGATATATTGAATGGGTTGGTGTGTTGATTCTTGTACGAAATTATTAGAAATCCTTGTGACGTATAATACTTAAATAACGTTATTTCAAGTTTTTGTAGGATTTGTTTCTTTGATGTGAGATTTTCAACAAAAACAACGTATTAGGAATTTTCTATTTAGTATATTGAAAAACAAGTGTTTACGATTGGGCAGTGTAAGACGTGTTTTTCATAGTAGTGCTTTTTTTCCTATTAAAAGATAAACTCCTAGATAAAAGTAAATTAATGCACATTTACTTTTATCTGTTATTAAAAATGCAAATGTTTTGTTAGTAAAAAGAATTAAATGTAAGGTTGTTAACGCCGACAAATTCAAAAATATTTGAAACATTTATTTAAATTATTGATTTAATATAATTTAGAATTTTTTGTCAAAACGGTGCCAGAAAATTGAGATTGTAAATGCGTAATAATGAAAAAAAAATACTGAATGATAAAGACAACGACCGACGTACATAGATATTATACTTCAATATAAATATAGTTTAATGATAATAATAAGCGTTAAATAATTTAGCAGAATATTAAGAAGAATAGAGGAATGGAGAATAGCAAGAGCGTATATTAAGCTGAAATTACTGATAATAATTTTGTGATTTCCACAAAGTAAACAATCCGCAGGCGTAATCCTCAGGTGGATAGGCAGATAATTAAAATTATTACTACTACAAAAAGAACTTTTCCACATGAATCATGCATTGAAAACTCTGCGTGGGTCGATAATTTCTGATATGAGAACATGGAAAATATAAACTAATAAAATATAAACTTTGCACAGAGAGAAATACTTCATAAGAGCTTTGCACAATATTGTTCAAAACGGTGTTGGAGAAATTTATATTATAATTGTAGAATCGTATTGTCCAGCGTTGTGTAGGTTTTCGTTACTGAATTGTCTAACAGGAACGTACGACAATTATTTAACACAGTCAGATTTAGTTCTGCATTCTTTGGAACAATGTTGTAGAGGATAAGCTAGCATATTATGTTGAAGTATAGTTGTAAAAAATGTTTAGAAAAATACAATATTTTGTTTGAATGAAATCATAATCCAGTGTTCAAACTGATTGCTACTAATTATTGTGTTTCGCAAAGTTTATGGGTGACATCTTATAGATGTCACCACTTGTAATTGTCGCTATTAATGTAAATTCGAGATTTATATATAAACAGGCGACAGCAAAAGGAGATTTTAGTGTTATACCTGTATATACTATACGTTGTATAGTTATATACATATTAGTTACATATATTTTAATATATGTAAAAATATATATTTTATTTGTGATACCTAACCTTCTGTATAGAATATTTGTGCCAGAGTATCGCACAATTTGTATAAATGTGAACAAGTAATTGTGTTAAATACTATTAAGCAATTGTGGCACAACTAGCGCAACAATTGTACAATTTTGTATAAAATTGTATGCAACAACATTACACATTCGGTTTTAATAAGTAACACAATTTGTTATGGAAACTTATAGACAACTATTCATTTGATTCTACAAAATTACTATTGACTTCCACAAAATGTTATATTCGAGTTTATACACATCCTTACAAAAAATTTAAAACATTTAAAAAATCTTGACAAACTAAATGACACAATCTTGTTTTATAATTGTACACAAATTGTCCCTGTCACTTTTTTAAGACCAATTTGTTTTACAATTCCACACAATTGTTGACGAAATTTAAATACATTTTTCTGTGTGTGCTTGTTTAATAAAGCAAAAATGCAGGTACGTATTTGTAACTAAAAATCTAACGAAAGATTACATAATATAATTATAAAATAAAGAAACAATAAAAATAAATCCAAAGTACATAAACATATTGCTATGGTATATTATATTTTAATGTTTAAATAAACATCACATTAAATTTTATAGTGATATGCGCTGTACTAGTATACACCTTACAACACTTGACCAACAATTTGCTTCACTTATGTTTAGTGTAGCAAGGCAAACTGAAAAGTTGTACAGAAACAAACACCACTTACCTTTGTGATAAAAAGAAACTTTGCTCCGGCTATGATTTTAAAATCCAAAGACAAGCTCAAGAAAATTACATGAGAAAATTTCAGGCGGGTCGCTCTTTGACAAAAAATAAAATATTGTTCAACTTTTACCTGCAAAATTCTATTAACGGACACAAAACAAGAAAAATACACAAATGAATCTGCTTTTAAACATTTAAATATTTTATTAATAAACACATGAAAAAAAAAATTGAAAAAATAAACGAAAACAAAAAAAAAAATCCTTATTATCTAAAATAGATTCATTTAATTGATGGTGCCAATTTGATTTAACAAACTAAGAATCAAAAGACAGTGTTAATGTTCTTTGTCTTGCTTGATTTTTATTTGATCAATCCCACAATCTTCAATTATAATAAAATAAAACAAAAAAAAGGAAACGAAATAAAAACAAAGTTAAATTTTGAAAATAAATTGTTAAAATCAAAAATTTTGCTCCATTCTTGGATTATTGCACACACTATTATTATTTGGCAGTTCTCTGTAAATTTACCTGGTTGTTTGTAGCATTGGTGAACACGCATTTCCATAATTGTTCTTGTAGGTCTTCTTTTGTAATTTAGTACAACTATTAAATATAGAAGAATTTACCTCCAATACGTGAGTACATACATCAATTGTCTATTTTTCAAAAATTCTTATTAAATCCAGTTTTAATTTTGATTTCATCCAGAAATAAAGTTATATGCTTTCCAAAAAATTTCTTCTGATAAATAAATAGTCCAAACACCAAATTAACACTTCACTTTACTTTTTTTAATTAAATCACTTTAATTGTTCAATGTTATTTTCATTATTAAACACTTTAAAAAAAAAACTAATTCAATTTGTATGACATTTGTCATAACCTCACTTTCTTGACATCTCATTGACGTAAAATCTGCCACACATAACCTCAAAATTTTAACAATCCAACATGGCTTCTGCTTTATGTGAAAATCAACAAGCAAGTAACCAGATTTTCGATCTGCTTTTATGTTTTCTTGTGAAACAAATGACGATCGTCATTTCTACACCAACAAAAATTTGGTAAGTAACTAGAAACAATTGAACATCTAACCTAATAAGAACTACATAACCAAAATGTTGTTAAAAAATTAAATTAAATGTTTAAACAAATTACATATTCGGAAAGAGGATAATTTTCCCTACATTTTGGTATATTGCATGTCTAACAAAAAACCAATTTTACTCCAGGATTCAATGACAACCATCTTGAATTTCCTGACAATACATGGTTTTATAAAATTATAAATAATTACATTTTCACACCTTATTCCCTCCTTTTTTAATAATTAACTGAATCCACATATTCCATGACACAATATTTACAACAATTTTGGCACCAACATTTTAAATATTAACAATTTTATCATATTACCAGGTAAGGTTGAAACGATACAAATTATAAACTTCAACAGGCTAAACCTTCTCTATATAGAGCTGCCCACTTGAAAATTTTATTGCTAAAGGTGCTTTAGAATCTAATTAAGAATATTGCAGCAAAACATTTTGGCTGCAAGTTCAAAGATTAATGAAAATTATGCAATTATGCTGAAATTTGTTGCATCGTTAAACCAACATGGGGTTTACTTGAAATTTAAGAATAAAAACTGTAAGTATTGTGGTGATTACTTGCATACACCTTTCCAATTATGCCTTTTATAATTTCCAGGTGAAAATACACCTTACGATGGCTTCAAATATTAAAAACCAAGTCCAACGACCCAACGATATGCAAATCGTAACTTGTCAAAATAATTTTTTAATTTTAAGTGAAAAGAATTAAGAACATTTTCAATTAATAACACTTTTCTGATATATGACAGTGACAGTGACATAGTTTGTGATGAGAAAATCCTAGAAAGTTTAAAATTAATTCAAGTAAAAGAAGAATTATTCCTTATACTTTACAGATTTCGCTATATATATTTTTTTGTTCGTGTTTTTGTTATTAAATACTATTGTTTCTGTATTTTTCTTTTTATTTATTTATTTTTTTTTAGTTTTATTGCCATACCCCTTTTTTTTCAGTGAAGAGTTTATATAGAAACTCTATACCTAATCTAAACTCTAAACTCTATACGAAGTGTTAATTGTGTAACTACTTCGTTCAACTACAGTAATCTCATTATTCAATAATTGGATTAAGTGCACTACTCTTCATAAATAACCATGCCTCCTAACTGTGTAAAGTGTGAATTATCCTTCAACTCAAAGAATCCAGGTTTATCTTGTGCGGGTGTATGTAATGATTCTTACCATTTTTCGTGTGTAAATTTACCATTGTCATTATCAACTGTATTAAAATCTAATCCTGGACTATCATGGAATGAAAAATTTGATGAGTTTGGAAAAGTATTCAACAATAATTTTGAGAAATTAAAGTCCGAGATTTGTGACCAAAAGTTAAAAAGCATTGATGGTAAAGCTCCGCGCAATGAAAATGGAACTGTTGCAGTTGCTCCAACGTATGCATCAAAAGCTGCTTCTCAACCACAGACCCGACTTATTATAAAACCAAAAGATCAATCTCAAAGTAAAATTGTAACAAACTCTGATATTTTAAAGAATCTTGATCCAGTATCATCAGATCTTAATATAAAGAAAGTTAAAAATATCAATCATGGTAGTGTATTACTTGATGTAGTGAATGTTGCTGATATTGATAACTTCGCATCTAGTACAAAGACTAATCTCTCTGAGAAGTATAATGTCAAGGTAGTTAAAGATATCATGCCCAGAATTAGAATTGTTGGGTTTACACAAGATATGGATGATTTTACTATGACTCGCTTATTATTTAAACAGAATGCAAACCTTTTTTCAGAAGATTCTGCGTGTAAATTACTAAGTCATTCATCGATCAAGAAAAATAACAATATTTTCAAGCAACTTTTCAGCTAGATATATATACGCATAAAAAGGTAATTAATGCTGGTAGAGTACTAATAGGATTGGACAACTGTACTGTTTATGATGCCATACATGTACTTAGATGTTACAAGTGCAATGTTTACCATCATTCTTCTAACCATTGTAAGAATGATAATAAATGTCCTCGTTGTGCCGGCGAACATAATGTTAAAAGTTGTAAGTCAGATAAGTTATGTTAAGATAAGTTTGTCATGCTTCATCTTCAAATTTTGACATAATTAGCCTAAGTGAAACATGGCTGTCAGATGCTGTATTATCATCTGAATTATTTGACAGTACTTATATAGTATTTCGCAAGGACAGGGATTTTAAGTCTACCACTTTAACCAAAGGTGCTGGTGTATTAGTTGCTATAAAAGACTCGTTTAATTGTTCACTTGTAAGTTTAAATAGTTTATATGATAATTTTCCTCATATAGATATTGTGTGTTGTAAAATATGGACAGATCATTTTTCAAAATTATTTATTGTACTGTATATCCCGCCTAATATTATTTCTGATGAATTTGAGTTGTTCTTGGAATCACTTTCTTCAATTATATGTGAAAAAGTAACCGATACTATAATTATTGGTGATTTTAATGTCCCTTTATATAATCTAAATTCTAGTAATAAAAAACATAAGGCCTTATTGCAGTTTTCCAATATCTGTGAATTTCATCAGTTTAATTACATACCTAATGAAAGAAATCATACTCTTGACTTAATATTTGCCAATAATTTTTGTTTTGTATCACGTGACACTTCTCCTTTAATTTCAGAAGACAAGTATCATCCTTCCTTATGCTACACATTTTCTTTAGGTACTAGTTTATACGATATTTCCAGGTCTAAATCTCAATTTAAAGAAACCTCTTCCAATACTAATTCTTTCATAAAATATAATTTTATAAAGGCTGATATAAATGAGATGCAACGTCAAATTTCACAAGTAAATTGGACTGATTTGTATTCCATTAGTGATGTTGACCAGGCGTGTAAAAATTTTTATGAAATCATATATGCTATTTTTGATACAACAATTTCAAAAAAGATTAAATCTAATCGTATTTATCCGGTATGGTATGATATTGATTTAATAAAATTAATACGTAAAAAAGAATCGTGGCGGCAAACGCATAAAAAAACTAATAATCCGAATGTTTTTAGTAACTATTGTGCACTTAGGTCTAAAATCAAAACATACTCCCGGTTATGTTTTAAAAATTATATTCAGGAAGATAATATTTCAATTGAGCCAAACAAATTTTGGAGTTTTATCAACAGTCGTAGAAAAACGTGTCGCATACAGAATGTAATGGTTCATAATGACAAACAACTAGATAATCTGCAAGATATAGTAAATAACTTCGCTGATTATTTCAAATCTGTTTATAACTCCAACTGTAATGTTAAACAATACCCGAGAGGAACAGTTAATTGTCCATCTAATATTATTATACGGTCGGTGTCCTCTACAGATATCCTTGATGCAGCAAAATCATTAAGTAATAAACTTACAGCTGGACCAGACAAAATTCTCAGTTTTCTTGTAAACAATTTTATACAAGGATTTGCAGATCCCCTTCAACACATTTATAATTTATCGCTAAAAAATGGAAATTTTCCTACATTATGGAAATCTGCTAGAGTTTGTCCTGTTTATAAATCTGGAGATAAGGCGTTGATTAGTAATTACAGGCCTATATCCATAATTTGTAATTTTTCCAAAATCTTTGAAATTATTATATATAAGTACATTTATAATGACATTTTATCACTTATATCCAACGAACAGCATGGATTTGTTAAAAAACGATCTTGTGTTACAAATTTGTCATGTTTTACTCAATACAGTCTAGAAGTTTTAGATAAACGTAGGCAGGTTGACTGCATTTATACTGACTTCAGTAAAGCCTTTGACAGTGTAGATCACACTATTCTTTTACATAAACTAGATAACTTTGGAATTTCTAATTCCTTATTGATATTTTTCCTTATTGGTCTTATCTTATTTGTCTAATAGAATACAGTTTGTAGAGTATAGTGATTGTAGGTCTTATGAATTCAAGGCTAAGTCAGGTGTGAGTAGGTATTGGGACCATTGCGCTGACCCCCACTCCTTTTATGCAAATGACCCGCGATCTAATTAATATTCAAATAAGGCGTGGTCTAATTAAATGCGCGAATTAAATGCGCGAATTAAATTAATTGATCTAATTAAATTAGATTAAATTAATTCACGGTATCATTTACATATCTCATCTCTCATTTACATATATCATTTCTCATATGCATGCGCGAATTAAATTAATTTAATTTAATTAGATCAATTAAATTAATTCACGGTATCATTTGCATATCTCATCTCTCATTTACATAACTCATCTCTCGTTAGTACATCTCACCTCTCCCATTTCTCATATGCATGCTCGAATTAAATTAATTCACGGTATCGTTTGCATATCTCATCTTTCATTTACATTTATCATTTCTCATATGGATGCTCGAATTAAATTAATTCACGGTATCATTAGCATATCTCATCTCTCACTTACATTTATCATTTCTCATATGGATGCTCGAATTTAATTAATTCACGGTATCATTAGCATATCTCATCTCTCATTTACATTTATCATTTCTCATATGGATGCTCGAATTAAATTAATTCACGGTATCATTAGCATATTTCATATCTCATTTACATTTATCATTTCTCATATGCATGCTCGAATTAAATTAATTCACGGTATCATTTTCATATCTCATCTCTCATTTACATATCTCATCTCTCATATGCATTCACGAATTAAATTAATTCACGGTATCGTTTGCATATCTCGTCTCTCATTTACATAACTCATATCTCATTTGTACATCTCATTTTTATATATCATTTGCATCTGTCATCTCTCTCTCATAAATTTATTTTAAAATAAATCTTATGTTGTCATTCCTAATTGATATTTAAATATAGATCTATAGGTCATCATGTAATTGCGAAATGGAAATTTGGAATCTATAGGTCATCTGCGAAAACAATTTAACATGTAGAAACATCTAGAGTAATAATACGAGAAAAAATTTACTTTCAAGTATACAAGGTAATCACCTGTCGGATTATCTCTATTGAATTTTGACATGTTTAAATATGCGTCATAAACATTTAAAATACGGTTTACAAGTAAAGCAAATTCTATTTGAAAGAAAACAATTAGCGTCGTTCGTTATGATTTTTTAAAAATTTATTTAAATGAAACTTTTAAGAATATAGAATACTGTAGAGCATTATTTTTAAAATTCAAAAAACATTCTCTGTAGCTAAAACTGTTTAAGAAGTTACTTTCAAACTAAATGTTTTTGCATGAAAATACTTACAAACTAATTAGTCATGTTGTTTTCGACATTCCTTAAAACTGCTTTCATCCATAAATAAACAAACGTTCTTACAAATGACTGAACATTTCAAAGGAATTTAGATTTTCTAAATAATTTGTTAAGAGATCGTCATCTTAAAAGCTGTATAAATTATTGTTTTAAATGACAACTACTCACCCTTGTATTAATCTGTATAAGTTAGATGTGTAGAAAATTTGAATACCGGTTAAGTACACTATCTATTTAGCTGATTCAATTAAAATCTCGTTATTTTTAAAATTCCTAACAAGGGTTCAGGGTTCTTTATCTGTTTTAGAATATTCAAAGACAATATATGTATAAATTATCGTGAGACTCCTGCTCTATATAAAACGCCATATATAAAATTAGAGATAAAAATTTATCCTGTGTATTGGTGAAAACTCAAATATTCACGGAAATATAACAATCGGTACATATAACGATACTAATCGGTCTAACGCTGAATATATATTTTATATTATACAAACGGAGGGAAAAGAATAGGTACAATCGGATTATGTTCATACCAGGCTCACCATGATTATTATAAACAACTTAACAGAATAAAAAGGGCGATATGAATATAACTTATAAGATTTAATCAAACTAGAAAAATATCGATATATATCCTGCGTTGAGAACATAATTATACTATTCGTTTAAATGTTTAAGTTCATCATAGCTTGCATCTCCTAAAATATGAGCGTTATACACATGTTTGAAATTCAATTCATTTTGCTTAAAGAGAATAAGTAAGTTAGCGTTGTCCTTAATCAAATGTTTTAGAATTTTCGTATATGTTTGACCTAAATAAAACGAGTCAACACCCTTTATGCCTACCCATGCTAAAATATTTTCTATGTTTTCTTGTTTGTCACAGATAATATCGTCGAAAATGAATACTGAATTAGGTTTCATATCATTAGGGGTGATTACATCATCGTTTTCGCCATATTTAGGTTGAAATAAAGACTTGGCGTATAGGTAGATATTTTCAAATTTTAATTCGTTTTCGTTAATTAGTAGACCTAACAAGGCATTAGTTTTACCACAAGAAGAAGGTACACTCAAAATTGCTCTACAGGAAACAGGTAAAAACTTACCATGCTTCTTATCACCATCGGAATATTATACCCATATATATTACCAACCGCTGCAGCAAGACGTCAGTCTACATCGTGTAACCACGCGAAGCAAAAAGGAAGTTAGAAGTGACCTGAAGATGGCAAGTGTGATCTTGCCGAAACGTCATCAACCATTGTCTGGTTCCTCTAGGAGCCAAATAGTGAATACGCGGAGTAAAACCCGGAAAAGTGGTAAAGTATCATATATATATATGATACAGAACTTACTCATAAATTACACAATATCCAATTTGACATCTTAGATTTTGACATTAGAGAAACCGTCAGTCACATTAAATTCAAAAAATACACCACACAGAAAAATAAACTTCATCGACTTGTACAACAAAAACGTACACTACAAAATAACCATAATTGTCAGAACACTGCAAACTTTTATCCTCGTTTCATAAACTTGTCAAATATAACATTCAATGACAGAGAAACACGATTTCTTAACAAAGGTTTCAAATTTTGTCCTTTTCCAAAATTTACCAACAAAATTAAAGAAATTTTGGCCGTTGAATGCGAAACTATACTTAAGAAAGATCATAATAACTATGCAAAATTCCAAATTTCGAATTTGTTAAAAGAGATGTCTTTGAAACAGGACAAAATGTACAACACATCTAACATATCACTTCTTCAATCTATAAAACAGAAAATCACAGAGAACAATCTAATTTCTGTTAAAGCAGATAAGGGTAGCACTTTGGTAATTCTTTCTAAAGATATTTACATACAAAAAGTTAATGAATTTATTAATAAAGAAAATTTTGAAACGTTAAACAAATATATATATATATATTTATATATATATATATATATATATATATATATATATATATATATATATATATATATATATATATATATATATATTTGTTTAACCGCTTATACATACCCGTTTCGCTATATTCTACCGACTTGTCGGACCATTTTCGACGCTCTCAGACCCGGGCTTGGGTCTGGCAACGTTCTCTTATGTTTTCGAGGTCTACAGGATAAACTTTATCTAAAACTGCAATAAAAAAATATACAATTTGGGTTTGGAAAAGTAGGGTCTGTAAAAAGTTTTATACAATCGTAGTTCATCACAATGAACTATAGGGGGCGTCGCGCCTTTCTCAAGTGTATATCGTATATTTTTATACAAGACGCTATCAAACCCGCTATGTTCTACAGACCCTACAAGCCCTGGATCTGGCAACATTGCCATGACGCATATGTTAAGCTTTGTTTTATAAACGTTTGGTTATAATAGCTCGCATTTAATATTTGATGGAGAAAAGTGACGTAAGAATTACATCAGCTCGTATGCAAGTTCTTTCCACATTTGTAACTAATTCCCTGGCTTTGAAAAATTGAAGGTTTTAATATTTATTAATAATAATAATATACTTTATTTATAGCATATAACTAGATAAATTCCATACAATACATTATAATTTCTTAAATATTAATGTAATTTATTACATATTTTTTACACTGTTTCTTAAATAATGTTAAAGATGTACAGTTTTTTACATTAGCTGGAAGTGAATTATATTAAACTAAACCTTTATGAAACAGATTATTTTGTCCTATATTTGTTGTTACTGTATGAACATAAAAATTATTTCTACTTCTAGTATTATGATCATGAACATCTTCTACGAATAGTAATTCATTTAAAATGTGCTCTGGATATATTCGGTTTTTTATTTTAAATATTATTATCATCGTATTACAAAATATATTTTGCTTAACATTTAACAAAGATGTAATTTGCAACATTCTTCTTATTCTAGTATACCTACTACATTTTAATATTATTCTTAACGCACAATTTTGTTTTTTTTAAGATTGTTAATTTCAGTATTATTTAGGAGGTAAAGTATACTAGCACAATAATTAAAATGGGGAAGTATTATTGTTTTATATAGTAATAATTTAGACCACTTGCTAAGATTTTGGCTTATTATACCCATGAAATTTACTTTTTTTGCTTTACTCATAACATAGTTTGAATGACTAGAAAATGTTAAGTGACAATCTATTATTACGCCTAAGTACTTCCACTCATAAACTTGTTCTATTTTTTGACTATTAATTTGTATTCCCACATGACTAGATGTATCAATTTCGTTAAACTTATTATCATTTATTATCATGAATTTTGTTTTAGTTACATTTAAAGAAAGACTATTTTTACCTAACCAGTTATATACATTTACTAATTCATCATTGATGATATTTATTACTTTTTCAACATCATCTCCTATAAAATATATTAAAGTGTCGTCTGCAAATAATTGAATGTTACATTTTTTAATTACATTAACAATATCATTTATGTATAGTACAAATAAATCAGGGCCTAATACAGTTCCTTGTGGAACGCCAAAGGTAGGTAGCTGAAGATGTACTATTAAAGTATCTAGTTTTTTGAAATCTGTTTTTGAGATATTCACTAAACCATTTTATAACTATTGGGCCGAACCCATATCTTTTTAATTTCAATAATAATAGATCTCTATTAATAGTCTCAAAAGCACGTCTAAAGTCTAGAAAAACTACACCTATCACATTCTTCTTGTAAATAGCATTTCAAAAGAACTGATTGTATTGCACTTTCACATGAATTATTTTTTCGAAACCCTGATTGAAAAGGTGTTAACAGTTTGTTCACTTCAATGTAGTCACGACACTGGATATTTACGACGGTCTCTAATAATTTTTCATAAGTTGGCACCCTGTTGATCGGTCTGTATTCTTCACATTTGTTAGTGTTGATTATTTTCTCAATGGGGATAATATGGGATGTCTTCAAGGTTTCTGGGAAGGATCCACTTTCTAGACTCATTTGAATTAGATGCAAAAATCTCTGTCCTATTACATTGAAAGCTAATTTAAGAATCTTTACTGTAATACGATCGACACTACTATTCTTATTAGGTAAATTGTTTATAATTTTTTAACTCCAAAAACTCTTTTGGTAAAAATTTTTCGAACTTGCATTGATGTAAATTAATGTGGCATAAATCAGTTTCAATTTGGGTTAAATTTGTTAATGTAATAATTTGTTGTATGCTGTTAATAAAGTAAATATTGAATTTTTCTGCAATTTGTTTTCATTTGCATGAAGTTTTCCACATTTCTGTTGAGTTGTTTTTCATATCATCTATTTTTCTTGATAATAATTTCTCTTGTGGTTCCTGATCAAACTAACAATTCCATTTCTTTGTTGTCTATACCTATTCATATCACTTTCTTCTTGTGTAAAGATTGCTCTTTTATATAATCTGTCCCTTTCTTCAATTTCCAAGGCTATTTCTGGGATCCCTTGCAACTCCATTGACATTTAATGGTTTTTTTAACAGTTGGAGCATGCCTGTTTAGTGTGTCCATTATGGTTTTAACTAATGTTTCTGCTAGTTGATTGGTGTTTGTACAGTCCGGATTCCATGGTTGATCCATTAGATCTAATTGAAATTGCATTTCATTGAAGTTGCTCATGTCTCTGTGTTGTATTGTATATTCTTCATATTTTTCTTTCACTTTTGCATTTACAGTTATTATTGAGTGATCGATTATTTTTGGAACATGGTGTACCTGGGCATCAGTGGTGTTTTCATTAGATACAAGAAGATCTATGAGTGTAGCACTGTCCTTAGTGATTCTTGTAGGTTGGTCAATAATCTGATTTAGTCCATTATTTTTAATTAAAGTTCTCAGCCTATTTTCATAATATGAATCCTTTAATAGGTCAATATTAAAGACTCCGATAATTAGTAAGGTCTCTGATCTACTAGCATATCATCCAACAAATTTTCAAGTTTCATTAGAAATTGAGCATCACTGGAGTTTGGAGAGTGATATAAATTTATAAAGTTATATTTGTATGATTGAAAGCATATATTAATACCTACAATCCATGTGTTCATATCAATGGTATCTTTAAGTAGGACTTTATAACTGAATTCATTTTTTATATAAATGATTAGAGTAAGGTTAACAGGAATTTCGAACAAGTGAGACAACGCAACATAATACGGAAAAGTTAATTTCTGGGGAAAGTGGATGGTTTCCAAATAAGGTGGAAAAGTACATATGTCATTTTCCGTAGTAATCAAACGATAAATTTCAAGAACTTGATTAAATTTTTTAGTATAAAAGTACTGTAATATCTTCTTTGTATGTTTGTTTGAAGGATTGTTTGTGGTTAATTAAAGCTTTATTCTTTTACTGTTAAGATGAGAGAATAAATGCTTCAACTATTTGGTTAATGAATTATTTTCTGATCCCTCGTTTACATTCGTTTCCTTGGATACTACAAAGTATCCAAGGCAACGGTAATCATCACATTCATTGCTCCCTTGTTTTTTAGAATCTTTCCAGCAGAAAAAGTCTCCATCAGTTTGCTTGAGGACAGGATTGGAAAGAACTAGTGAATGTACGCATAAGATGCGGTTGTGATTGTAAAGCAACTTGATAGATACGTAAAAAATCGCGTTTTTTTCTTTGGCTGGTTTTACAATTGATTAAAGTTAGTACAGGGCTCTTAATGTTAATGTTCGTTACAATGATAAGAACTTAACCTATAGATATGAGCTAATAAGAATAACGTGAGAATTGAATGAGATAATTGAAAACGGTTAAAATTAAGACAGTAGATTCTAAATTTTAGGGCTCGTTGCAAAATGTAAATAACTAAAAACTACAAAACTTAACCTAAGAGGAACGTATGAGGATTCTGTTGGACTTGTAGGTTGTTGGTTGGATAATAATCGTATATGCAACATAAAAGGAAAATAGTAAATGTATGTACACAAATATGTCTAACAGGTAACAAAAAGTAATTGCGAACGTTCTCTACATAAACGGCATAAAAAAAGATAAGAAGGATTTGTAATGGGCTGCATCCGAGTTTATCTGCTATGTATTCCCTGTGTTCCCGATCACACGAAGTAACGAATTTTTGGTACGACCGTTTATTGAAGTTCACAACAACTGATTTGTAATTATACGTTTTGCGACGCACTGTTGTGTGCGTC
Organism: Agrypnus murinus; assembly: GCA_929113105.1. Classification (NCBI taxonomy): domain Eukaryota; kingdom Metazoa; phylum Arthropoda; class Insecta; order Coleoptera; family Elateridae; genus Agrypnus; species Agrypnus murinus. The sequence continues at coordinate 3,633,816 of OV816024.1, forward strand.
TCTTGTAGGGTTCTGAAACTATTTCTGGAATAAATAGGTTTAGCTCAGGTTTAAATCGACAATCTATGCCAACGAAATGGCATAATTCTTGTTGCATTCTAAGGATTGGAAAGTTATGAATAGCTTCTCCTTTTGAAATTTGCGGCGTAACTCCATCACTGTTCACTGTGTGGTCGAGACAAGTTAGTTCTTTGGCTTCAAAGATTGTTTTTTTAATTTGATAGTAAACCGTAATGATATAGGCGTTGAAATACTTTCTTTAAATGCTGTTGATAGTCTGCTTTGATGTAGAAAAATTTAGAACAGAAAAAAAATATACAACCGTGACTTCAGATAGATTATGAATTCAACGATGGAACTGCTCCATGTACTAGTAGTGGTAGTAACCTAGTAACTAGGTAGTGGTGGTGCTGAGAGAGTATTGATCCTCTACTGGAATTATGCTAATTGATTTCTCGACATCTGCTTCATAAATAGGATCCTGGTATCTTGAATGGTATGCTTGCAAGAGTAAGTTTCTTGACAGATTGTTGCATGTTCAATTAAAGTCGGCGGTCACCACATGTAATATCTTCTGTGTTTGTTTGTTTGAAAGACTGTTTGTGGTTAATGAATGCTTTATTCTTTTACTGTTAAGATGAGAGAATGAATGCTTGAACTATTTGGTTTCTGAATTATTTTCTGACTCCTTGTTTATATTCGTTGCATTGGATACTACATATCACTGGATCACAGTACTCACTCATACATATCGTCGACGTTAATACATACTAGCAGAACTATTTTCTAGCAATTTTTCAGGAGGGCGGTTTAAATGCTTATAAAAACTTTGTTACAGATGGCATGATGAATTCTTTGAAATCGCAACTAGCAACATAGCTAGTTACAACATTTCAAAGAATTAAGTTCATATGCATTAACGGCGACCATATGTACTATATACCACCAATAAATAACAACGTCGTAGACCATTCAAGGTAAAAATCGTGAGGTGTTCTTTATCAAAAATTAAAATGGGCGAACTAAGTTGAGCATCATTTGTGACTTTTTTGCTAAAACGCTGAAGGAAAACTTTCTCGTCTGTAATTTGTAAGATTACTTAATGGAACTTTTAATGGAAACGGGGCACTCAAAAGGTTCGGAGGGACAGTGTATGTTGCAACCCCCAATTGAATTTCATGAACATTGATATAGGGTAGATGCAGTAGCAGCACTTCACTATAGCAACAAGAAACGGCCACCTCATAGAACAAAAGATAAACGGAATAAATTCTGTGGGACGTTCTTTAACAAAAATGAAACTGGGTGGACTAATATGATTTGCGCCTGGTATATTTAAAACAAGTGCAATATAACGAAATTGAGCAAGGTTTGAAAAAACTTCTTCTTTTCTTCGTTACCTTTCGACGTTTCTGTTAAAGGCACTTAACCACCATATAGAGTATACTGTTTTGTACCTTCAAATTCATTAAACAGAAAGTAGGATCGAACATTCGATAATTTTCTTGTAACTGTACAAACGCACAGTAAAAATAGAAACTGCTATTTTTTTAATCTAGGTTAAACTAATCAAATGTAATGTATTTTGGTCAGCTAAACTTGAAAATGACTTTATGCTTGATTTGTTCATGTTTACGAGTAGATAATATCCTGAACTTTGTAAAATATCAATATTAAACCACGCTCCCAGATGGGTTTTGTCGTTTTATTTTCAAAAACTGTTAGGTTTATGGACTGGTTTGGATGGAAGATTCGTATCCTCTGAACAGGTGGTAGTACACATAAAATGCAACAAAAAAGCTGAAAATCATTAGTGTCTATCTTTCATAATAACCGAAGAAATAATGGTTTTTGAAAAGTGGGTAGCAGGTCACTGGTCTAAGAATCACACTTGGAGCTGGATGTGCCTATCTGATACATTAACGCAGCTGCTGCTAGGTGATGTCGCAGTTTGTTTTGACTATAATTTCCAGCAGTTCCCAAAAGTTGACATTTTTAGCAAATTTTTGTCGATTTGCGTAAAAACATAAAGGGTTTTTTGTTACTATTGATGAATACTATCACACATGCAATTTATACGAAAGTTGAGTAAAACACCCTGTATGTAGACCAACAATTTCTACCAATACATTTGACGGAGCAGCTTTAGAACATAACTTATTGCGATCTTGTATTCGTCATCAAGTACTTAGCTAAGAAAAAAAATGTTGAGTTCGCAATGCAACCTTAGCATCACTTTTGCAAAATTCATGAAGCGATGTTGTTGTTATTGTTGGTTGTAGTATTATGATAATTTTGCAGTAAAAAGAATATCTTTAGGAGAATACCCTGTACTGTACAATTATTTTATAGAAACGTATAGGGCATTTCACCTTGTTTTGAAATCTTTCTTACTTCGTTTGTACGTCATACTGCATGACGTTTTACCTTTATTTTCTTTCTGCATTTTATAGAGCATTATTTAACTTGTCACTATTCGACTTGGGTCAAGTATACCTGTTTTGTAAAAAATTAAATTTTGCATTCAATGGTGTATTCATTAAACATATCACTAGCACAGAATTCCGTATCTAGCGGTAGCGGGTACGCTACAGCTACCACAAGCACAAAATAACACTAATGTATGTTCTAATAACAACTGTCCTTGAACACAAAATTTTATCCAAATTGCATTTTTGACTTTTTTATTTTGAAGGTCTATAGCTTTATAACATTTTATTTTTGAACATGGATATGTTGTTCTTAATGGCCTATTTTGATCAAAGGCATTGACCCTCAGGAATTGACATCATCTGCTCGAGATATCCTACATGTAAAATGGGTGAAGTCCCATTTAATGTTAAATATCTAGCTACATTTTAAAGCAGGCGTGGAATTAAGTCGTGAACTTAGAATTCCAAAACAAAAACCACTCAAGAAAAAAAAGAATATCAATATAAAGAACGAAGTAAGAGAGATCCAAAAACCCTGAAGTACCCTGTACGTTTTAGGTTCAGTAAAAAGATTGATTAGTACAGGGTATACCCCTAAAATGTATCTTGCGAATACGAGAATTACCATATGACTAGCCCCAATAATAATTATAATATCGCCTCGTAGATTTTGCTGGAGATGCTGAGATAGAAAAAGACTGAACCAGGATCGCGTTCGATGCTCAACGAGATTTCCATAGCTATTTCATTATGAACATCAAATCACACAAAGTTATGCTCGAAGCTTCTCGTATAATATGTACCGATACAAATTATTTGTCTGTGTGACATATGATCGTTTTTTGATTACACAGAAACAAGACAACATGCACAAAGTTTTCTTAGCTTTTTGGTATGAAAGTTAAATAAAATCCTATTTTACCTAACTGGCTCATTTTGATAAACCTAATAGTTTCTGAAAAAACAGTAAAAATCATCTGGGGGCATGGCTTACCCTCATCAGCTTCTCTGGTTCACCACTTTTGAGTAGTAACTTTTAAGGGGTTATTTAACATATCACAAAGAAGGCCTATCAAAAATCCAAGGATCTACCTCAATTCCCCTCTATTTTTACTAATTTGACTGAACTGTTACCGTGGCATTAAAATATACATATCTTAGAAACTGTTCATTTGTGCTAAAAACATAACAGTAAAATGTTCAGGAGGTCAAAAGATTTGGTTATAACATTTATTTTTTCAAAACACATATACATGACGTGTCTTCGAAACTTTTAATTGTATTCTTGTAAACAAAAATAATCATGTTAAAATAAATGATTTAAAAACAAATTATTAAAAAACAATTATTTGCATAAACCTTATGTATTTTAGAACAAAAGAGGCTCAATGCTATTTTCTCACGTTAATAATAATTTTCAGAATTACATCGTTTTACGGAAAACGTTAATTTTTCTGCGTTTAAGGTTATTTATGGAATTTACGAACAAATCATCAAAAATAAAGATCACTTATGTGCTTAGCATCCCGAAATCATTACGTCAATCGTAATTTTATCTCTGATACATTCGGCAACGTTGCTGGGTTCGGTAGGGTAGGTAGGCTTGCTTAAAATTATACAAATGGGTCTGTAAACACTGTAATATGTATCGGGTTCAAGAACGACTGTCAAATATCACCAATACTTTTTTTTCATATATTTTTACCCCTCGAGGATCTTAAATATTGCTTATCAGAAATAGATCAATATTATATAAAATATACACATTTTAAAAATCAAAAAATGCGGGTCTACTAACGACCCTATCATATAGCGGGTCCGACAACGTCCATTAAACCAATATATATAAATATATATATATATATATATATATATATATATATATATATATATATATATATATATATATATATATATATATATATATATATATATATCTATTTTCGTAACAAGTCGAGATCCCAATAAATTTAGGACAACCCGAGATCCACCAAAAGGTTAGCAGTTACGCATGTATATTTCCTGTTGATACAGTTATAATTTACGACTTAACCACTACCCCCTCAGAGGGGAACAGATTTTGCAATTAAAATTTTATTTATAAATCCATAACGCAGCGAGATCCGCAACAAGTCGAGGTCCATTTTTGTATATAGCAAAATATGTATACCAACGTGAGATCCTGCAGCGTTGCCACCGTATTCTACAGATATTTACCACAAAACTCACAAACGAGGGTCATTATGACAACCAGATGTTGTAAAAGGGACTGTTAAAATGACTTGACCTGGAATTTCATACAATAGAAAAAGGACGAATTTTGCTTGAAAGTATAAAATTATTATTCATGTTATTCTGCATGTTAGATTTAATATGATATAGTTATCTGTTAATAATTTTATACAATACAATTACTTAAAGATGTACTATTGTTTTCATAATGATCTCGGACAGCAAGGCTATTTTTTATTACTTTATGCTATATGTTTACACTAAAAGAAATGAATTAAATAGCATTATATTAGCCTTGTTGCCCGAGAGCATTATGAAATCAATAGTACATATTAACCTTTAATGTTTTTAACTTCCTTAAAAATATTTTATTTAAAAGAGAAAAAAGGGAAAAAGTTAAAATATGAAAGGTTAATATGTACATCTTTAAATTGCATTATATAAAATTATTAACAGATAACTATATTATATTAAACCTAACATGCCACCCGCCTTGAAACTATTGATTTTAAAAATAAAGCAAATAAAGATTATTGAAATTGAAAGACTAAAGTATAAGATTGTTTTTAATTACTACCATTTTCATATATTATTTTTGCACATATGTACTATAATTAATCGCATCACGCAAAATACAGTTTTACATGCATTTTGTTTCAAACCCTAATATTATCTCCCCTAATTATGTCAAATGAATGATATTAAGGAATGCTATAAAGAAAAAATTACGAATTGAATGATGCCTTTGGTTACGGATTGCATTTGATTATAACCGGAAAAAGTAAAGAAAATAAAACTTCCGTTTATGCAAAAAAACAGCTATGCCTAGGAATCATTGGAATGATCATAAATCACTTATTTCAATTTGAAAACATTAGAATGGCGGAGAAAATATTTGCTTCATACGTCAAAATTATTTTGAAAGATTGAATTCTTTGTGTTTTGCGGTATTTTTGAATCTAATATGTACTTTGTTTATAATGTTTATATGGTCGAATAAAATCATTGCTTTCGCAACCTTTAAGAATCTTTATTTCCAGAATCTTTCAGGTTCAAATAATTCAGTAAAAGGCAATAAGATTAGGGCTGATTCTATACCGAAATTACCTAAAATTACTTACTAAATACAAACGTGATAATTGTAACTGTTCGGTACAGGACCTTCAATCGTACTGGTATTTAATAATTTCATCTACGAAAATAACGTGCAGTTGTACAGTGAAATTATTGTAAAAACTAATTTTCTTCTGTTTGATTTAAATCCAATAGTTGCGAAAGCTGATTATACTATTCAAGGTCATCTTAATTTCAACGGTAAAGAAAAACTGTGCTGTAATTTGGTTAATTTTATTATGAACATTAAAGCCTCAACAAAAAGTGAAACAAAGGCGAAAGATAACAAATGTGCATGGATAAACAATTCAAATCTAATAGTTGCTATTAATGGTAACCGAAATGTGAGTGCCAACAACAGTTTCGGCTCATATTCCTGACAAACTGCATCACATTATCCTAATCTACCACGTTCGAATGAAGAATTACAACAACCAACTTTGCTCAACAATCGGTCTTTTTTTAATTGTTCGTCGTCAATACATTCAAGCAAATGGAAACCTAAATTTGGGATATATTACTTAAACATTTGTAGTTTCTTAGCACACAAATATGAAGTACATCAATTTATAGCTGAGTTTCAACCTTCAGTATTGTGCTTATCAGAAACTAGAGTTACTGCGGATATTTTAGAATGTGAGACAGAAATAAAGGGATATTACGTTGTTGCATGCTTTTCTGATGGTACACAGCTAGTGTTATAATGTTTATAAACCGTAAATATAATTTTAAGATTATTCATAATATTAGTGTTGCCAATACGTTTTCGTCGTTAGTTGTAAACGTAAATAAAATAATGGTTGGAATTGTATATCGCTCGTCGAGTTCAAGTGCTATATATTTTATAAATTATTTCAGTAACTTGTTGGATGAGGAGTCTTACTATAAAGGTCGTGTTATTTTTACAGGAGATTTTAATATTGATATGAGGATAGACAATTTATACAACAGAAAATTAAACATATTGTTAATAATATAGGTATGAAACAAATAGTTAACGTTCCCACTCGTACTACACCTAACTCGCAACTACAATTGATCTTGTGATAACGAACGATCCTTACTAAACGTTACAGTAAAAGATACGCCAAAAATTACAGATCACGATATTGCGATTGTAATAGTTATTAACAATCAATCTGCGTCTATTGAAACAGAAAAATATAAAAAAGTGGAATAAATGTTGAGGTGATAGCGGAAATGAGAAACAAACTATATGAATGTAACTGGAAGTATGATGATGTTATTATTGATAATTTTCGTAACAATATTGTCAATTTGTTAGATACATATGCTCCACTTAAAACGTACAAAATTAGAAGTAATTTAAAACCATGGTTCAATAATAACATTAAGAAAATTCAAATAAAGCGGGATAAAGCATATAAAACTTTTAACACTACTAATGATCCTCAAAACTGGATTAATTATAAAATTTTGAGGAATGAACTCGTTAGTATAATAAGATCAGAAAAATTAGAGTATTATAGATTACAGATTGATAACGATATGGGGAATTCTCGCGCTATGTGGAAAACATTAATTGGAAAATCAAACAACGATCTCCCAGATGACATTGATTTTGAAAATTCTAAACTGAATGAAATTACAATACCGAATAAATTAAATGAATACTTTATTGGCAGTTTAAATTATACTGTTAATAGCATAACCCCGCTTAATTGTGATAATCCTCCTGTATTAAATAATAGATGTTGTAGGTTAGTAAAATTTGAAAAAAAATTATATTAAATGAAAAATTTATAAAACTTAAAAAGGTCAAGTCAAGTCCAGATGAATTTAGGCGGTCCATTATTAAGCCACTCATCGACAGTTTAAGTTATCCATTAATGCATCTTATTAATTTTTCCCTGGAAACTGGTTGTTTTCCAGATAGTTTAAAAGTTAATACTGTTACACCTATACCTAAAGTGAATAACACAAATAAAGTTTCTGAACTCCGCCCAGTTTAATCGTTTTTTCTTCACCTTTTATTTTAAGAGTTACTACACGTATAATATTGTCCTTTCCTAGACATACCTGGATTGCTCTTTTCAAATAGTGTTTAGTACTTTTGATTCCAGCCTCTCACAGAAGTCATAGACCTCCAAAATGTGACAAGTTGTAGGGAAGAAAATGCCAAGTGATACCTCCATGCAATAAAGATTGTATTGTTTGATCAAAATTGTTGTTTACAAACTCTCCTAGTTTTTTTATTTCGTTTTTGGCTCCAACGAAATTACATAGTACCATTATAGCTAAAAATCTATAAAGACTTTCCTCGGCGCAAAATAAATCTTTTGAACGTGGCTAAAAATGCACCGTTTGTCTTGCCTAGTCGATGCCGATTGAGTGAAATGGATAAGTCACAGCGGTTCTTTGAACGGGTAAATTGCCCATGATTGGTGCAACAGGTTAAGCCTTAATCCTAAAGCATTTGCAGCAATTTCTTATCGTCATTGCTAAAATGATGGTAATTTTTGGGAACAGCATAGCAAATATGCTGTTTCCAAAAATAGCTCAGAATATTTCATGTATAGTACTTAATAATAATTTTGGACCAGTATGCATATAATTTTAGATGCTCGCTTTCAAAAAGTCATTTAATTAGATAATTATTTTTATGAAATAAAATATGTTTTTATTAAAAGAAAATTTGTGATAGGTAATTTTGTTTACTACCTACTCTCGAGAGACCCTGATTGTCAATGAATGGCGAGAGGCTTAAAAGATGTTTTTTTTTTAAATTTTGCCTTGTTTTAAATTGTTAATTTCCTTAGAAAAGCATACATTCTGAACAAGTCTTATTAATGAATTTAAAGCATTATTAAGTTCAGCAATTGAAGAATTTCTGTTAAAATTTCGACATTCTGATGGAAGTAAACAGTTATTTTTGAATCTGAAACAGACTGCAACAATTTTGAGTAATCTGTTTAGAGACGAATATTTTTCAATAATTGATTGGTATTGGTGACATTTGTATTATTATCGCTGGTAATGAGATGATAGATATTTTGGACTCTATCTAGAATACAAATTATTGTATAAAATTATTAACAGATAACTATATTATATTTAACCTAACAATAACTATAATCAGTTTCCGACTACGGTCAATGTCAGAAGCAGTTAAATTTACGGAATAAGTAAAAGCCTGTATTGTAAATATATGGACATATAGATAAGAATGAAACTCTCTGATAACTAGTGTTTATTTTAACAATAAAAATAGTACTTTTATATTGTGAATTACTTAAAAAACTAAATTTCCTATAATATTGTAGATAAATTACTGTAATCAGATGTTTAGATCATTTAATCCCACTTTTTTTAAAAGGGCAACATAATTCCCATTCCGATACTTATATCAATATTTTCTCTTTGTAGGTGACCCTTAAACTTACTAAACGTCCTGATAGTTATGCAAAAATTTTATAGAAGGTTCCGTAATGGTAATTGTAGCTCCATCGTTGGATTTGATACTTACTTTCAGAAAAGAAATGCTGAAATAGTGATAATTAACCTTGTATACATAACATCTTAAAAACTGTACGCCATCATGTGCAAATAATACTTGATAAGAATATAAATAAATACAATATTCCGTTAACAGTATATAAGAAAATTATTACAATGGTGTATATCCAAAAGAGTATTGAAGGGAAATTCTGGTTATTAATTAATTTGATAGGTTATTTTGATGAACTACTTTAGTGAATTTGTATTTTATTTTAATAATTAGTACGTATAAGTTATAAAAAAACATTTGAATTAAAGAAAGGAAATCGATTTATACATTTCTTAAGTAAATACGGCAATTTTTGATTTGACCCTACTCAACCCATTTGAGGCAAGGCATTAATTGTGCTACTGGGATATCTACATACAATTTATTATAAAAACTGCACACGTATGCTCATTTTTCAATTTATACTATTTTCAAGCCAAAATTAGCCAAGGCCTACCAATATTAAAATAGTTTTCAGCTGGAATTTTGTTAATTCTATAAATTAATTTTAAAAAGGAAACTTCATGGGGTTCAGTCTTTGATGTATTTTATTAATTAATCCATCAAAATATCAACGTTTCGACAATGATTTGTCTTTATCAAGATCTAAAACAATTTTAAATACAATTACGCATAAGTTGAAACCTCAATTAAAATGAAAAATTGGCACTAAATGTTATCATAGGTTAAAGTTTTCTTTAAAGTTTAAATCTAACATTTTAATAGATTAAGTAATTGAAGTACAAATATAATTGATTCTCAACATTGCACATTCTAAATTAAAAATCAACAAAAGTAAGTATTGACTAAAATAAACAATCGTTTTTAAAAAAACTTTAACGTATGATAACATTAAGTGCCAAGTTTATCATTTTAATTAAGGTTTTAACTTATGTGTAATTATATTTAAAATTGTTTTAGATCTTGATAAAGACAAGAAATCCTTTTTAAAAGGAAAAGTTTCCCTTTTAAAATTAATTGCAACAGTCGTGATATTAACAAAATCTATAAATTACGTTAAACATTATGTATGGACTGGACAGAAACATACAGCATGTATTTAAAACAAGAGTGATAGTGCCCAAATGTGTGCTTTTTATAAATAAAACATTGGAATTTTTTTCTTACTTTAGACAAAACTAAAAATATTTCTGTTATTCAAATGTTAGTTAAATAAAGCTAATAATACTTGGGATAGCACTTTCTTCCCATTTAACAGAATTTATACTATCGCTATTTATAAGAACCGCATGCCCATGTATAGAAGTAATTTTAAAAATAAACAACCCAGTTCGATGACTAAGAAGGCGTGACAATGTCGTTTTCCACGAATTCAAGCTGCAAATACATCTGCGATGTTGTCAAGCATACCGGATCTCGACTTGACTGTAACATACATTTTGAGGTTATATACATAAAAGGCGCTGCAGTGACCCCTACAGTAAGGTTAGATGAACTGCCAGAGTATAAAATTGCACGAAATGGGTACAAAGTGAGATCCTACCAAAAATTTGAATTTCTTCTTCCCTTCACATCGCCCATTGAATGAGTAAGATATACACACAGATACAAAACGAGATCCAAAATCGGATCTCGCCTTGCAAAAGGGATCTGATCTTGTATAGTTTGTAACTCCAAATGATCTCGACTTGTAACGAAAATATATATATATATATATATATATATATATATATATATATATATATATATATATATATATATATATATATATATATATATATATATATATTTGTCAAACCGCTTATACACACCCGTTTCGCTATATTCTACCGACTTGCCGGACCATTTTCGACGCTCTCAGACCCGGGCTTGGGCCTGGCAAAGTTCTCCTATGTTTTCGAGGTCTACAGGATAAGGTTTATCTAAAACTGCAATAAAAAAATATACAATTTGGGTTTGGAAAAGTAGGGTCTGTAAAAAGTTTTATACAACCGAAGTTCATCACAATGAACTATAGGGGGCGTCGCGCCTTTCTCAAGTGTATATCGTATATTTTTATACAAGACGCTATCAAACCCGCTATGTTCTACAGACTTCCTAAGCCCTGGATCTGGCAACATTGCCATGACGCATATGTTAAGCTTTGTTTTATAAACGTTTGGTTATAATAGCTCGCATTTAATATTTGATGGAGAAAAGTGACGTAAGAATTACATCAGCTCGTATGCGAGTTCTTTTCACATTTGTAAATTAATCTCTGGCTTTGAAAAATTGAAGGTTTTAATATTTATTAATAATAATAATATACTTTATTTATAGCATATAACTAGATAAATTCCTTATAATACATTATAATTTCTTAAATATTAATGTAATTTATTACATATTTTTTACACTGTTTCTTAAATAATGTTAAAGATGTACAGTTTTTTACATTAGCTGGAAGTGAATTATATTCCACTAAACCTTTATGAAACAGATTATTTTGTCCTGTATTTGTTGTTACTGTATGAACATAAAAATTATTTCTACTTCTAGTATTATGATCATGAACATCTTCTACGAATAGTAATTCATTTAAAATGTGCTCTGGATATATTCGGTTTTTATTTTAAATATTATTAAATGTTTAAAAAAGAATATATAAAAATCTCTGTCCTATTACATTGAAAGCTAATTTAAGAATCTTTACTGTAATACCATCGACACTACTATTCTTATTAGGTAAATTGTTTATAATTTTTTTTAACTCCAAAAACTCTATTGGTAAAAATTTCTCGAACTTGCATTGATGTACATTAATGTGGCTTAAATCAGTTTCAATTTGGGTTAAATTTGTTAATGTAATAATTTGTTGTATGCTGTTAATAAAGTAAATATTGAATTTTTCTGCAATTTGAATTTCCTTTTTTTCTAACTCATTGTCAAAAATAATACATTCCTTTTTTTGTCTGTTATGGCCTCCTTTAATTAATTCTTTAACTGTTTTACACATTTCTGTTGAGTTATTTTTCATATCATCTATTTTTTCTTGATAATAATTTCTCTTGTGGTTCCTGATCAAACTAGTAATTCCATTTCTTTGTTGTCTATACCTATTCATATCACTTTCTTCTTGTGTAAAGATTGCTCTTTTATATAATCTGTCCCTTTCTTCAATTTCCAAGGCTATTTCTGGGGTCCACCAACGCTTACAACTCCATTGACATTTAATGGTTTTTTAACAGTTGGAGTATGCCTGTTTAGTGTGTCCATTATGGTTTTAACTAATGTTTCTGCTAGTTGATTGGTGTTTGTACAGTCCGGATTCCATGGTTGATCCATTAGATCTAATTGAAATTGCATTTCATTGAAGTTGCTCATGTCTCTGTGTTGTATTGTATATTCTTCATATTTTTCTTTCACTTTTGCATTTACAGTTATTATTGAGTGATCGGTTATTTTTGGAACATGGTGTACCTGGGCATCAATGGTTTTTTCATTAGATACAAGAAGATCTATGAGTGTAGCACTGTCCTTAGTGATTTTTGTAGGTTGGTCGATAATCTGATGTAGTCCATTATTTTTAATTAAAGATATCAGCCTATTTTCATAATATGAATCCTTTAATAGGTCAATATTAAAGTCTCTGATAATTAGTAAGGTCTCTGATCTACTAGCATATACATCAAACAAATTTTCAAGTTTCATTAGAAATTGAGCATCACTAGAGTTTGGAGAGTGATATAAATTTATAAATTTATAAAGTTATATTTGGATGATTGAAAGCATATATTAATACCTACAATCCATGTGTTCATATCAATGGTATCTTTAAGTAGGACTTTATAACTGAATTCATTTTTTATATAAATGATTAGAGTAAGGTTAACAGGATTTTCGAACAAGTGAGACAACGCAACATAATACGGAAAAGTTAATTTCTGGGGAAAGTGGATGGTTTCCAAATAAGGTGGAAAAGTACATATGTCATTTTCCGTTGTAATCAAACGATAAATTTCAAGAACTTGATTAAATTTTTTAGTATTAAAGTACTGTAATATCTTCTTTGTACGTTTGTTTGAAGGATTGTTTGTGGTTAATTAAAGCTTTATTCTTTTCCTGTTAAGATGAGAGAATGAATGGTTGAACTATTTGGTTTCTGAATTATTTTCTGATCCCTCGTTTACATTCGATTCCTTGGATACTACAAAGTATCCAAGGGAACGGTGATCATCACATTTATTGCTCCCTTGGTTTTTAGAATTTTTCCAGCAGAAAAAGTCTCCATCAGCTTGCTTGAAGACAGGATTGGAAAGAACTAGTGAATGTACACATAAGATGCGGTTGTGATTGTAAAGCAACTTGATAGATACGTAAAAAACCGCGTTTTTTCTTTGGCTGGTTTTACAATTGATTAAAGTTAGTACAGGGCTCTTAATGTTAATGTTCGTTACAATGATAAGAACTTAACCTATAGAAATGCGCTAATAAGAATAACGTGAGAATCGAATGATATAATTAAAAACGGTTAAAATTAAGACAGCAGATTCTAAATTCTAGGGCTCGTTGCAAAATGTAAATAACTAAAAACTACAAAACTTAACCTAAGAGGAACGTATGAGGATTCTGTTGGACTTGTAGGTTGTTGGTTGGATCATAATCTTATATGCAACATAAAAGGAAAATAGTAAATGTATGTACACAAATATGTCTAACAGGGAACAAAAAGTAGTTGCGAACGTTCTATACATAAACGGCACAAAAAAAGATAAGGATTTGTAATGGGCTGCATCCGAGCTGCATTATCTGCTATGTATTCCCTGTGTTCCCGATCACACGAAGTAACGAATTTTTGGTACGACCGTTTATTGAAGTTCACAACAACCGATTTGTAATTATACGTTTTGCGACACACTGTTGTGTGGGTTTCTTGTAGGGTTCTGAAACTTTTTCTGGAATAAATAGGTTTAGCTCAGGTTTAAATCGACAATCTATGCCAACGAAATGGCATAATTCTTGTTGCATTCTAAGGATTGAAAAGTTATAACTAGCTTCTCCTTTTGAAACTTGCGGCGTAACTCCATCACTGTTCACTGTGTGGTCGAGACAAGTTAGTTCTTTGGCTTCAAAGATTGTTTCTTTTTTAATTTGATAGTTAACCGTAATGATATAGGCGCTGAAATACTTTCTTTAAATGCTGTAGATAGTCTGCTTTGATGGCAGAAAAATTTAGAACAGAAAAAACTTTATACAACCGTGACTTCAGATAGATTATGACTTCAGCGATGGAACTTCTCCATGTACTGGTAGTGGTGGTGCTGAGAGAGTATTGATCCTCTACTGGAATTATGCTAATTGATTTCTCGACATCTGCTTCATAAATAGGATCCTGGTATCTTGAATGATATGCTTGCAAGAGTAAGTTTCTCGACAGATTGTTGCGTGTTCAATTAAAGTCGGCTGTCACCACATGTAATATCTTCTGTGTTTGTTTGTTTGAAAGACTGTTTGTGGTTAATGAATGCTTTATTCTTTTACTGTTAAGATGAGAGAATGAATGCTTGAACTATTTGGTTTCTGAATTATTTTCTGACTCCTTGTTTATATTCGTTGCATTAGATACTACACGCACACATACATATCACTGGATCACAGTACTCATACATATCGTCGACGTTAATGCATACTAGCGGAACTATTTTCTAGCAATTTTCCAGGAGCGCGGTTTAAATGCTTATAAAAACTTTGTTACAGATGGCATGATGAATTCTTTGAAATCGCAACTAGCAACATTGCTAGTTACAACATTTCAAAGAATTAAGTTCATTGGCATTAATGGCGACGATATGTACTATATACCACCAATAAATAACAACCTCGTAGACCATTCAGGGTATAAATCGTGAGGTGTTCTTTATCAAAAATTAAAATGGGCGAACTAAGTTGAGCATCATTTGTGACTTTTTTGCTAAAACGCTGAAGGAAAACTTTCTCGTCTGTAATTTGTAAGATTACTTAATGGAACTTTTAATGGAAACAGGGCACTCAAAAGGTTCGGAGGGGCAGTGTATGTTGCAACCCCCAATTGAATGTCATGAACATTGGTATGGGGTAGATGCAGTAGTAAGTAGCACTTCACTATAGCAACAAGAAACGGCCACCTCATAGAACAAAAGATAAACGGAATAAATTCTGTGGGACGTTCTTTAACAAAAATGAAACTGGGTGGACTAATATGATTTGCGCTTGTTATATTTAGAACTACATGTATTTCAAATGTAATCAGAAAATCTCTGGTGTACAATTCGGCACTAAGAATATAATACATATTCCAATTCACAAATAGCTATTTCAGAATACAATAAAAATTGATCTTTAACTTAGTACAAGTGCAATATAACGGAATTAGGCAAGGTTTGAAAAAACTTCTTCTTTTCTTCGTTACCTTTCGACGTTTCTGTTAAAGGCACTTAACCACCATATAGTGTATACTGTTTTGTACCTTCAAATTCATTAAACAGAAAGTAGGGATCGAATATTCCATAATTTCTTTGTAACTGTACAAACGCACAGTAAAAATAGAAACTGCTATTTTTTAATCTAGGTTAAACTAATCAAATGTAGTCTATTTTGGTCAGCTAAACTTGAAAATGACTTTATGCTTGATTTGTTCATGTTTACGAGTAGATAATATCCTGAACTTTGTAAAATATCAATATTAAACCACGCCTTCAGATGGATTTTGTCGTTTTATTTTCAAAAACTGTTAGATTTATGGACTGGTTGTTAAGTGGGTTAGATAAAATAAAGCTTATTTAATTGGCGCATGAATATATATCATACAGGTTGTTTCACTTAAGATATATTTAAGATATATATCGTATCCTCTGAATAGGTGGTAGTACACATAAAATGCAACAAAAAAGCTGAAAATCATTAGTGTCTATCTTTCATAATAACCGAAAAAATAATGGTTTTTGAAAAGTGGGTAGCAGGTCACTGGTCTAAGAATCGCACTTGGAGCTGGATGTGCCTATCTGATACATTGACGCAGCTGCTGCTAGGTGATGTCGCAGTTTGTTTTGACTATAATTTCCAGCAGTTTCCAAAAGTTGACATTTTTAGCAAATTTCTGTCGATTTGCGTAAAAACAAAAAGAGTTTTTTGTTCCTCTTCCTAATTTATACGAAAGTTGAGTAAAACACCCTGTATGTAGACCAACAATTTCTACCAATACATTTGACGGAGCAACTTCAGAACATAACTTATTGCGATCTTGTATTCGTCATCAAGTACTCAGCTAAGAAAAAAAATGTTGAGTTCGCAGTGCAACCTTAGCATCACTTCTGCAAAATTCATGAAGCGATGTTGTTGTTATTGTTGGTTGTAGTATTATGATAATTTTGCAGTAAAAAGAATATCTTTAGGAGAATGCCCTGTACTGGACAATTATTTTATAAAAACCAAAACGTATAGGGCATTTCGCCTTGTTTTGAAATCTTTCTTACTTGTTTGTACGTCATATTGCATGACGTTTTACCTTTATTTTCTTTTTGCATTTTATAGAGCATTATTTGACTTGTCACTATTCGACTTGGGTCCAGTATACCTGTTTCGTGAAGAATTAAATTTTGCATTCAATGGTGTATTCATTAAACATATCACTGGCACAGAATTCCGTATCTAGCGGTTGCGGGTACGCTACAGCTACCACAAGCACAAAATAACACTAATGTATGTTCTAATAACAACTGTCCTTGAAAACAAAATTTTATCCAAATTGCATTTTTGACTTTTTTATTTTGAAGGTCTATAGCTTTGTAACATTTCATTTTTAAACATAGATATGTTGTGCTTAATGGCCTATTTTGATCAAATGCATTGACCCTCAGGAATTGGCATTGTCTGCTCGAGATAACCTACATGTAAAATGGGTGAATTCCCATTTAATGTTAAATATCTAGCTACATTTTAAAGCAGGCGTGGAATTAAGTCGTGAACTTAGAATTCCAAAACAAAAACCATTAAAGAAAAAAATTACTCGATACGAATATCAATATAAAGAACGAAGTAAGAGAGATCCAAAAACCCTGAAGTACCCTGTACGTTTTAGGTTCACTAAAAAGATTGATTAGTACAGGGTATACCCCTAAAATGTATCTTGCCAATACGAGAATTACCATATGACTAGCCCCAAATAATAATGATAATATCGCCTCGTAGATTTTGCTGGAGATGCTGAGATAGAATAAGACTGAACCAGGATCGCGTTCGATGCTCAACGAGATTTCCATAGTTATTTCATGATCAACATCAAATCACACAAAGTTATGCTCGAAGCTTCTCGTATAATATGTACCGATACAAATTATTTGTCTGTGTGACATATGATCGTTTTTCGATAACACAGAAACAAGACAACATGCACAAAGTTTTCTTAGCTTTTTGGTATGTAAGTTAAATAAAATCCTATTTTACCTAACTGTCTCCATTTTGATAAACCTAATAGTTTCTGAAAAAACAGTAAAAACCATCTGGGGACATGGCTTACCCTCATCAGCTTCTCTGGTTCACCACTTTTGAGTAGTAACTTTTAAGGGGTTATTTAACATATCACAAAGAAGGCCTATCAAAAATCCAAGGATCTACCTCAATTCCCCTCTATTTTTACAAATTTGACTGAACTGTTACCGTGGCATTAAAATATACATATATTAGAAACTGTTCATTTGTGCTAAAAACATAACAGTAAAATGTTCAGGAGGTCAAAAGATTTGGCTATAACATTTAGTTTTTCAAAACATATACATGACGTGTCTTCGAAACTTTTAATTGTATTCTTGTAAACAAAAATAATCATGTTAAAATAAATGATTTAAAAAAAAATTATTAAAAAACAATTATTTGCATAAACCTTATGTATTTTATTATTATTATTTTAGAACAAAAGAGGCTCAATGCTATGTTCTCATGTTAATAATAATTTTCAGAGTTACATCGTTTTACGGAAAACGTTAATTTTTCTGCGTTTAAGGTTGTTTATGGAATTTACGAACAAATCAACAAAAATAAAGATCACTTATGTGCTTAGCATCCCGAAATCATTACGTCAATCGTAATTTTATCTCTGATACATTCGGCAACATTGCTGGGTTTGGTAGGGTAGGTAGGCTTGCTTAAAATTATACAAATGGGTCTGTAAACACTGTAATATGTATCGGGTTCAAGAACGACTGTCAAATATCACCAATATTTTTTTTCATATATTTTTACCCCTCGAGGATCTAAAATATTGCTTATCAGAAATAGATCAATATTATGTAAACTATACACATTTAAAAAATGGAAAAATGCGGGTCTACTAACGACCCTATCATATAGCGGGTCCGACAACGTCGATTATTCCCTTTCTCTGCTGATATGTTTTCTACAGTGTGTTTTTAAATATTATACCCCGTTCTCTCAAGAATGCATAAAATTTTCGAAATATCTGTTTATTATTTTACTTAGCACATATAACCTACTAAGTATGTCCTAATGGTAAAACTGTAATCGACGAGATCTAATATCATAGTAATACTATAACAGATTAGGTGACCTAACAAACTCTTTAAAGAAATGTTTATTTACATGTATGAGATAGTATTTAACATAATGTCCTTACATACTGGGTTACGATAGAGAGGGATAATCATACGAGTTGCTGAAATGTATGATATATTGTAAAATAACGTTTAAATAAGAGTTTACTTTAGATGCTACGAATATCTATATGGTGTATAAACAATAAGAACGTATATGTAGAAATCGCTTACAAGGGTAGTAGATATAACGAAAAGGGTTAAAATCTGTTCAAAATTACATTACGTATAGAAAACTAGAAAATTAGATAATTGTAGCATACGCATGTTAAATGTACCTATTCTTTCACCTCGTCTGTAGTAGATATAATGAAAAAGCGATAAAAATCTGTAGTATATGGTTTATGCTTATACTCAGGCTCGCAATCATATGTAGCGTATCGATGCTTACATAGTATAATTATTTTCTCAACGTAGGATATATCGATATTTTTCTAGTTCGATTAAATCCTATAAGTTATATTCATTTCACCCCTTTTTTCTAAATTCTGTTAAGACATTTATAATAATCATAGGGAGCCTGGTATGGGCATAAACCGATTGCACCTATTGTTTCACCTCGTCAGTAGTTAGACTAGAACTTTATGATTTCATATATGAAGAATATGTTTAGTGATGAATACTCTGTGTTCTAGAATACTTGTATAGGGGCTAGGAAGCTTGATTTGAATACTACAATCTTGATCACGTGGTTGGAGTGTACTGATACCTCGATTGTGTGCATAGAAGTATAATGAGTATCCGTTATCGTATATGCAAATTAGTTGAATATATGTAGTACAACTTTAAAATAAATAATACATCATTATAGAATAGTCTTTGATTAATGCTCATAAACTGTTAACAATCTAACATTTCCTTTATATGAGCTGTTGATAGTATTAAACCTATGCATCGCCGTTACGAATTTTTTGATATTCGAGTAATGTTTTAAGAAATTCAGAACCGACTTACAACATACCCTTTTCTTCATGTACCCTCTCGTAATCTTACATCGTAGTTATATCGTGTGTATAAGGTATTCATGAATTTAGAGATTAGAGCTTGAGTCGGTCAACCCACTTTCTGATACAACTAAACCATACTGCTTAGTTTTACATTATTCGTTGATAGAATACAATGCGTTTGCTGAAACTGTGACTAGACATATACACATACCATAATGAAAATTATTAAGGAAAAGAAGTCGCTAAATATCTTTAACTTAGACGATCGTGTTTCTCGATAATATTCCGATGGTGATAAGAAGCATGGTAAGTTTTTACCTGTTTCCTGTAGAGCAATTTTGAGTGTACCTTCTTCTTGTGGTAAAACTAATGCCTTGTTAGGTCTACTAATTAACGAAAACGAATTAAAATTTGAAAATATCTACCTATACGCCAAGTCTTTATTTCAACCTAAATATGGCGAAAACGATGATGTAATCACCCCTAATGATATGAAACCTAATTCAGTATTCATTTTCGACGATATTATCTGTGACAAACAAGAAAACATAGAAAATATTTTAGCATGGGTAGGCATAAAGGGTGTTGACTCGTTTTATTTAGGTCAAACATATACGAAAATTCTAAAACATCTGATTAAGGACAACGCTAACTTACTTATTCTCTTTAAGCAAAATGAATTGAATTTCAAACATGTGTATAACGCTCATATTTTAGGAGATGCAAGCTATGATGAACTTAAACATTTAAACGAATAGTATAATTATTTTCTCAAGGCAGGATATATATCGATATTTTTCTAGTTTGATTAAATCTTATAAGTTATATTCATATCGCCCTTTTTATTCTGTTAAGTTGTTTATAATAATCATGGTGAGCCTGGTATGAACATAATCCGATTGTACCTATTCTTTTCCCTCCGTTTGTATAATATAAAATATATATTCCGCGTTAGACTGATTAGTATCGTTATATGTACCGATTGTTATATTTCCGTGAATATTTGAGTTTTCACCAATACACAGGATAAATTTTTATCTCTAATTTTATATATGGCGTTTTATATAGAGCAGGAGTCTCACGATAATTTATACATATATTGTCTTTGAATATTCTAAAACAGATAAAGAACCCTGAACCCTTGTTAGGAATTTTAAAAATAACGAGATTTTAATTGAATCAGCTAAATAGATAGTGTACTTAACCGGTATTCAAATTTTCTACACATCTAACTTATACAGATTAATACAAGGGTGAGTAGTTGTCATTTAAAACAATAATTTATACCGCTTTTAAGATGACGATCTCTTAACAAATTATTTAGAAAATCTAAATTCCTTTGAAATGTTCAGTCATTTGTAAGAACGTTTATTTATTTATGGATGAAAGCAGTTTTAAGGAATGTCGAAAACAACATGACTAATTAGTTTGTAAGTATTTTCATGCAAAAACATTTAGTTTGAAAGTAACTTCTTAAACAGTTTTAGCTACAGAGAATGTTTTTTGAATTTTAAAAATAATGCTCTACAGTATTCTATATTCTTAAAAGTTTCATTTAAATAAATTTTTAAAAAATCATAACGAACGACGCTAATTGTTTTCTTTCAAATAGAATTTGCTTTACTTGTAAACCATATTTTAAATGTTTATGACTTATATTTAAACATGTCAAAATGCAATAGAGATAATCCAACAGGTGATTACCTTGTATACTTGAAAGTAAATTTTTTCTCGTATTATTACTCTAGATGTTTCTACATGTTAAATTGTTTTCGCAGATGACCTATAGATTCCAAATTTCCATTTCGCAATTACATGATGACCTATAGATCTATATTTAAATATCAATTAGGAATGACAACATAAGATTTATTTTAAAATAAATTTATGAGAGAGAGATGACAGATGCAAATGATATATAAAAATGAGATGTACAAATGAGATATGAGTTATGTAAATGAGAGACGAGATATGCAAACGATACCGTGAATTAATTTAATTCGTGAATGCATATGAGAGATGAGATATATAAATGAGAGATGAGATATGAAAATGATACCGTGAATTAATTTAATTCGAGCATGCATATGAGAAATGATAAATGTAAATGAGAGATGAAATATGCTAATGATACCGTGAATTAATTTAATTCGAGCATCCATATGAGAAATGATAAATGTAAATGAGAGATGAGATATGCTAATGATACCGTGAATTAATTTAATTCGAGCATCCATATGAGAAATGATAAATGTAAATGAGAGATGAGATATGCTAATGATACCGTGAATTAATTTAATTCGAGCATCCATATGAGAAATGATAAATGTAAATGAGAGATGAGATATGCAAACGATACCGTGAATTAATTTAATTCGAGCATGCATATGAGAAATGAGAGAGGTGAGATGTAAAAACGAGAGATGAGTTATGTAAATGAGAGATGAGATATGCAAATGATACCGTGAATTAATTTAATTGATCTAATTAAATTAAATTAATTTAATTCGCGCATGCATATGAGAAATGATATATGTAAATGAGAGATGAGATATGTAAATGATACCGTGAATTAATTTAATTTAATTTAATTCGCGCATTTAATTAGACCACGCCTTATTTGAATATTAATTAGATCGCGGGTCATTTGCATAAAAGGAGTGGGAGTCAGCTCAACTGACGAAATACCTACTGGTGTGCCTCAAGGTTCAAACCTAAGACCTTTACTGTTTCTTTTATTTATCAATGACCTGCCAGATGTTGTTGAACATCACTGTCTTCTTTTTGCTGATGACTTTAAATTGTATTCTTGTGTAGAATCATTAAATGACTGCATATTGTTACAAAAAGACCTGAATGCTGTTTCTAATTGGTGCCAAAATAATAATTTATTTCTAAATATATCAAAATGTAAAGTTATATCTTTCAGTAGAAAATCTAATAATCTACAATTTAACTACTCGATTAACAATGATACTATTACCCGTTGTTCTGAAATTAAAGATCTAGACGTATATTTCGATGAAAGATTTAAATTTCGTGAGCACGTTAATAAGACTCTATTGAATGCTACTAGATCTTTAGGCTTTATAATTAGAAATTGCAAATTGTTTTATAAACCTAGTACGTTGTTAAAATTATACTACACTTTTGTAAGATCAAAATTAGAGTATGCTTCTCTCATCTGGTACCCAATGTTCAACGATGTTTTCTAAAATACCTCTCCTTTAAACGAGATAAAATATATCCTAGTAGAGGGTGTAATTATAGTGATCTTTTAAAACAGTTTGGCATTATTTCTTTAAATCACAGAAGAGTACAGGCTTCTATTAGATTTTTGTATGGTCTAATTCATAATCAAGTTGATTGTCCATCACTTTTGGAAAATATTAATATACTTGTACCCTGTAATATTAACACAAGATCTAAAAATGATTTTTATTGTAGTAGGCCTTTAACTAATCTTTTAATTAAATCACCAGTGCATATCATGTGTACAAATGTAAATAAATTATCGAACAAAATTGACATATACAATGATAGTATTACAACAATTATTGCTGATTTTCTTTCAACGAATTATGTCTAATTTTTGTTTCGTTCATTTGTTTGTTAATATGTTAATGTGTCTCGCCTTGTTTATGTTATTTAGTTTAGTAGTCAGTATGTAATTTAATAGTTCTAAGTCGATTCATTATTATTTGTATTGTTAGTTTTTTAGTATTACTTACTTGTTTTTGTTTATACGTTCCATAGTTAAATTAAGTATTATTAATTTTATTATTAAATTTTATC
The DNA here is from genome assembly GCA_929113105.1 of Agrypnus murinus. Lineage (NCBI taxonomy): Eukaryota > Metazoa > Arthropoda > Insecta > Coleoptera > Elateridae > Agrypnus > Agrypnus murinus. The sequence continues at coordinate 3,657,427 of OV816024.1, forward strand.
ATTCACTCTGTAAATGGGCTAGTTATCCTGTTGGGTTGAATAAACTATTATTATTATTATTATTAACAATATTCTAAGATATTTATTTATTTGTTGAATATATCTTTCACAAGGATTACCCTGTGGATGCCTAATGCTACAAAAAGTTACTCTTATTTCTTTTTCTGCCCAATAATTGATAAATCTATCATTTTTAAAATAAATTGCATTATCCGCAAGAATTTTCTTAGGTTTTCCTACAGTTTGAATATAATTTTCTAAACATTGAATTGTTATATCAGTAGTATAATTGATACATGGATATAACTTAACATATTTTGCGTAAACATCAACAACTACTAGAATATGTTTAAATTTTTTACTTCTAACTAAATTTGATAAAAAATCAATGGCTATTATATCCAATGGATTTTCAACTTGAATAGATTGAATTAAATTTTGATTGACATGATTCTTAAATTTTGCTAAACAACAAATATGACATTTAGTTAACTCTTGTTTTATAGTTGTTAAGTCATTTTTTGAATAAAAATTTTCTCTAAAAATCATCCAAGTTTTTCTAATTCCTATGTGAGCATACTTTTGATGAAAATAATTTGGAATTTCTTTAGTATGAGCAAAACCTGTGACATATAATTCTACATTTCCTATCTTTTTCATAATAATATTTTCATTATTTAAATAAAACCCTTTATATTGATTATCATTTTCTCTAATTTTAACTTTCAAATCGTTAAGCTCATCTAATTGTTGTTGTTTTTAAATAATTTCAAGTAAAAATGCCGTCATTATCTTCAAGTAAATTTGCTCCTATCAATATTTCATTTGTCCTAATTTCTGTTTCCTGTTGTCTCGATAGTTGATCCGCAGTAATATTTTTCTTTCCATGGATGTATTTTAAATTAAATTTAAATTCTTGTAATAACAAAGTCCATCTACATATTCTACTATTTGAAAACCTAGTTGTCAATATGTGTGTTAAAGCTGCATGATCTGTTTCTACTATAAAATGATTACCCATTAAATAATATTTCAATTTTGTAGCTGCGAAAACTAACGCTGCCATCTCTTTTTCAGATACTGTATAATTCTTTTCATAGGATCGAAGTACTCTAGAAATAAAACAAATTGGGAAGAAAACGCATGTCTGAGGCGTCGATTCTCAAAATAAAATAAAAATCCGGGTGAAATATTTTGATATTATTGTAAAAACTATCTTTCAATTCTATAAACGCGTTTTCCTTTTCTTGATCCCATTTCCATTTAACCCCTTTCCAGTAGTTCCAATAAACATATAAGTTTCGTGGACAAATTAGGAACAAATTTTCTATAATAATTTAAAACTCCTATAAATCCCCTTAAAGTCTTTAAATTCTTTGGCCTAGAAAAATTTTTAATTTCTTTAATTCTATCTTCATCTATTGTAATGCCTTTTGTGTTTATTTCATACCCTAAAAATTTAACTGTATCCTTATAAAATTCACATTTATCTGAATTAATTTTTAATCCATTTAAATTTAATTCTTTTAAAATCATCTCAATGTGTTTTAAATGTTCCGTTTCATTTTCACTAAATATTAAAATGTCATCGATATAATGGATACAAAATTCATTAAATTTATCTAAAATACTTTGCATAGCCCTGACTATAGTCTCGCTGGCAAATGAAGGATTTTAATGAACGCGTGCACATCAGCTGTGAGAACATTACGATAAGCTAAGAATGTAAGCACAGTATCGTGTTACTAGAGACGTTTTAAAAAGGTCAGTACCGTACGTTCGGATAGTACTTTTTAACATTATGTAAATTTATCATCGTTGAAGTATCTATTCAACCTTAATAACGATTTATAATTAAAAATCTCATTACGTTTTAAATGGCATAGGGTAATGAATACATTTAAAGAAAAGTAATTGCAAAAATTTTAACTATAAATCGTTAAAAGTAAAAAATAGGGAATCAATCAATAATCATAACTACACAAAATCATAACTGGTGTTAATTTACATTTTTAAGTGCATAAAACTGATACTAAATGATGGCAATCCTTTTTATATATTAGGAATCGTACTGTATAATAATTTACCAATTTCAATAAAACAATTAATATATAAACAATTTGTTACTGTTTTAAAGGAATTACTTAACTATTATAATAGTTCTTAAGAATTTTTGTTTATAACAATATTTCTGCTTTCATATGTTTAATTTAATCTATATTTTTTGCCGTTTACTTGCATACATGTTACATGGAAAACAAATATGCCTAACTGTGAGTCAAATAGTATTTTATAGGTGGAATGAAATAATTAAACTTGGACGTTAATAATAATTGTTCTTCTAGTATAAATTAATTTCATTTTCCCTATTTTGTACGTGTATTTGATTATAATCGAATACAACATTAAGCATCAATGTTAGCCTTCGTAAAGGACATTTTGTGACGCTACTGAATCATTCCAGTTTATCAGTTATTTCTGTTATCAGATACATTTCTCGAGTCGACCACGTGATCATGAGGTGGACACTGCGTGATTTGAGATGCTTTTTACAATTCTGCCCTCGTGATATCGGTAATTTTAAATCCTTCATTTAAATGTTAGGGTATAGTGCTGCACATGATGTTGACAATCCAAAAGGTACTACTCTAAATTGGTAGACTACTCCATCTACACTGAAACCTGTAAATTTCCTAGAATATTTTTCTAATGGAATTAACCTAAAAGAATTTTTAAGATCTATTTTTGAAAATACATTCTTATTCCCTAATCTTCCTATTTGTTTTGGGGAGCTTCAAACTGTGGTATAGTTCGTTCGTTAATTTTCCTAGCATTAAGACAAATTCCGATACTATTATCTTTTTTTTTTACAATAATAAATAAATTAATAAATTCTGTTCTTGCTTTTTCTATGATACCGTCTTTAAGCATTGATTGTAATTCATTCCTTACATTTTCTCTATATGCATACGGCACCGGATATGTTTTGCAATTAAGATAAGATTGATCATTGACTTGTATTTTGTGCTCATGATTTTTTGCAAAACAAGTTTTTTTATTACAAAGTTCTATATTATCTTTTAATATTTTAATGATTTGATCTTTATATTTTGCATCACAATTTATTTTATTAATTGCATTTAAATTATCATTTTAAAATGTTTTAATACTATTATTTAAATAAACTAATTGACTCTCATTCTGATTAATAAAATTAACATTTGTTTCGGGATCTAAAATTTCTTCCTCTGGATCATGATCATATTTAACCCAATTAATTTTTTTGTCACCTATATCTATTAAAGCAAGTTCTACATTAATTTTATCATTGTATTTTTTTAAAGTGTCCATACCTATTATTATTAGAATTGTTAAATCTGGGACTATTAATAATTTTAAAGATAATTTAATATCGTCCATATACACATCATAATATAATTTCTTTTTAATTGCTGTTTATTTTTTCTTATTTGCTGTGACTAAATTTATATTTTTGATATTGATGATAGAATTTTTAAATTTTTCTATATTGTCCAAAACAAATTTTTGATTAATTAAAGAACATTCTGCCCCAGTATCAAGTAACGATAGAAAAGATTGATTAAACATTTTTAAATTAATAAAAGGTAAATTTTGTATTAATGTATTTTGGTTTAAATTAACTTCTAAATTATTTTTATCTGTACCATCGTTCGGAATTTTGATGAATTCTTTTGGATGAGTATAACAATGTTGAATGATGGTACTATTATTTAAAAATCCTGTCTATCATCGGTTTCGGATTGATTATCCTCCGCCTCTTCAGGTTCCCTGTTTCGATTTGTACGAGCCCCAAAATTACATTGTACATCGTTACGATCCCTATTCCTGTTTTGATTTCTACTTTGGTCCCAATCACCTGTCCTTTGTCCTCTCTCATTCATCTTTCTATCAGGATTTTGTTGTTCCCTTCTTGTATCACTATCCTGCCTACCATTATTGTTACCGTAATTTGAGTTGTAATAATTTGTTTGTTGATAATTTTGGTTCTGGTCCCTTGGATTATTATTATAATTATTGTTATTATTAAAATTGTTATTTCGATTTTGATTAAACCTATTATTGTAAATCCCATTTTGATTAGAGAAATTTTGCTTATGATTGCTTGAATATCCATTATAATTCCCATTTTGTTGATTATGATTCTGTCTAAATTCCATTTTGATGCCTGTATTCATATTGTCATGAATATCATATCTTTTGACTAGTTCAATTAAACCATCCATCGTTCTTACCCCATCTAATAAAATTTTTCTGCTTATCTCTCTTTCAAAATGAGCGGATAATTGTTTGACTATAATTGCCTCGCTTAAAGCATCATCTAACTGATTATATAAATGAAATTTTTTTATGGCATAATTTTCCCTTGATATTCCAGAATTATAATAATATTTTTCCTGACCTAGTTCAATTCTTATTCTTTCTTGTTCCTCTAGTCCCCAATATTTTTTTAAAAACAAATTTTCAAAATCGTTAAAATTAAAACATCTGTCCTGTACTATATCGAACCACACTTCAGCATTACCTTTCAAAGAATTTTTAATAAAATTGACTTCTGTGTTATAATTATAATTATTTTTTAACATTAATTTCATTTGTGAAAGATAAGCCATAAGAATTTTAATAAATGTTTTTGGGTGTATTCCATAATTCCCATTAAATTTTGGTAAATTATTCTCATTAACATTTCCTATCACTATCGGACTACCTCCTTGGTTATTATTATAACCTCCCTCAATAAATTCTTTAACTTGCCCATCTAAATGATTAACTTGGGCCTCTATCTGGTCACACCTTGACTCTGTATCTTTTCTTACTTCAATGATATCCTCTTCAACTTCCTTTTTATGCATCTCGAACTCTATATTAGAGCTTTCTATTTTGCTCTCTAAATACGAATTTATTTGCTCCTGTTCTCCCCTTAAATTTTCAATTTTTCTTCAACTATATTTAATTTAGCACCTACATTTCGCTCCAACCTCCGCATTTGAATATCTATTTTTTGTTCTATTCCACTAATATCCTGTCTTAGCTTTTCTTGACTCTGATTTACCGCACTAATATCCTGTTTAATATTATGTTCTAACCTTGCCTGTCCCTGATTCATTTTCTGTTATAACTCACTAATATTCTGTTGTACCCCACTAATATTCTGTTGTACCCCACTAATAGCTTTTAATAACATTTGTATCACATCTGGATCTCCTAACCTACTAGCTTCTACATTCTCTAATTGTTCATCCCTTTCCACTATGTTCTCTTCCGGCTGTTTCGAAGTACCTGTTACATCTATGTCTTCCATTTCGACATTTAAAATATCATCCCTCTCTTCACCTTCAATCATCCTACGTTCTCTTAAATCTTCAAATTTCAATCAGCGTTTCTCCCTCTCAGTTTTCTGATCCATTTAAAATTTTATTGTATCTATTCCCAAATAAATAAACTTCTTAATTTAATTCAAAAGTGCCCTTAAATTTTGTCAAAATTTGCCTCACGTTTTGGGCGACATAAATATGCTATGATATATTATATTTTAATGTTTAAATAAACATCACATTAAATTTTATAGTGATATGCGCTGTACTAGTATACACCTTACAACACTTGACCAACAATTTGCTTCACTTATGTTTAGTGTAGCAAGGCAAACTGAAAAGTTGTACAGAAACAAACACCACTTACCTTTGTGATAAAAAGAAACTTTGCTCCGGCTATGATTTTAAAATCCAAAGATAAGCTCAAGAAGATTACATGAGAAAATTTCAGGCGGGTCGCTCTTTTACAAAAAAATAAAATATTGTTCAACTTTTACCTGCAAAATTCTATTAATGGACACAAAACAAGAAAAATACACAAATGTATCTGCTTTTAAACATTTAAATATTTTATTAATAAACACATGAAAAAAAAAATAAATGAAAACAAAAAAAATCCTTATTATCTAAAATAGATTCATTTAATTGATGGTGCCAATATGATTTAACAAACTAAGAATCAAAAGACAGTGTTAATGTTCTTTGTCTTGCTTGATTTTTATTTGATCAATCCCACAATCTTCAATTATAATAAAATAAAACAAAAAAAAGGAAACGAAATAAAAACAAACTTAAATTTTGAAAATAAATTGTTAAATTCAAAAAATTTGCGCCATTCTTGGATTATTGCACACACTATTATTATTTGGCAGTTCTCTGTAAATTTACCTGGTTGTTTGTAGCATAGGTGAACACTAATTTCCATAATTGTTCTTGTAGGTCTTCTTTTGTAATTTATTACAACTATTAAATATAAAAGAATTTACCTCCAATACGTGAGTACATACATCAATTGTCTATTTTTCAAAAATTCTTATTAAATCCAGTTTTAATTTTGCTTTCATCCAGAAATAAAGTTATATGCTTTCCAAAAAAATTTCTTCTGATAAATAAATAGTCCAAACACCAAATTAACACTTCACTTTACTTTTTTTAATTAAATCACTTTAATTGTTCAATGTTATTTTCACTATTAAACACTTTTTAAAAAAACTAATTCAATTTGTATGACATTTGTCATAACCTCACTTTTTTGACATCTCATTGACGTAAAATCTGCCACACATAACCTCAAAATTTTAACAATCCAACATGGCTTCTGCTTTATGTGAAAATCAACAAGCAAGTAACCAGATCTTCGATCTGCTTTTATGTTTTCTTGTGAAACAAATGACGATCGTCATTTCTACACCAACAAAAATTTGGTAAGTAACTAGAAACAATTGAACATCTAACCTAATAAGAACTACATAACCAAAATGTTGTTAAAAAATTAAATTAAATGTTTAAACAAATTACATATTCGAAAAGAGGATAATTTTCCCTACATTTTGGTATATTGCATGTCTAACGAAAAACAAATTTTACTCCATGATTCAATGACAACCATCTTGAATTTCCTGACAATACATGGTTTTATAAAATTATAGATAATTACATTTTCACACCTTATTTCCTCCTTTTTTAATAATTAACTGAATCCACATATTCCATGACACAATATTTACAACAATTTTGGCGCCTAACATTTTAAATATTAACAATTTTATCATATTACCAGGTAAGGTTAAAACGATACAAATTATAAACTTCAACAGGCTAAACCTTCTCTATATAGAGCTGCCCACTTGAAAACTTTATTGCTAAAGGTGATTTAGAATCTAATTAAGAATATTGCAGCAAAACATTTTGGCTGCAAGTTCAAAGATTAATGAAAATTATGCAATTATGCTGAAATTTGTTGCATCGTTAAACCAACATGGGGTTTACTTGAAATTTAAGAATAAAAACTGTAAGTATTGTGGTGATTCCTTGCATACACCTTTCCAATTATGCCTTTTATAATTTCCAGGTGAAAATACACCTTACGATAGCTTCAAATATTAAAAACCAAGTCCAACGACCCAACGATATGCAAATCGTAACTTGTCAAAATAATTTTTTAATTTTAAGTGAAAAATCCTTTTAAGATCTACTTCTTATTATTATCAAGTGATGTAAAGTGTGTCCTTTACCTATTAAATAACAAAATTAATCAATTTTCTCAAATTTAAATTTTTTTATGAACGCCTGAAAGATAGGCAACCCAAATGACACACCCAATTACCAGTGCTGAAAATCACATCAATATGTAATTACATTTTCTACAATAAAATTTTTACATGTACCTATACTTTTATTAAATAAATCTCACTATGCCCTTCTGGGCAAATATGTTGACAAATTTAATGAATTACATCAATTTTGAACATAACGTGCACCAAACATAAACTATTATTGTACAGTGCGTCCGAAGATTAATGTTAGACTGGAACTTCCTTATTAAACATATATTATATATTATTATATATCATATTGGAACGGTTATTAAAAACATAACCGTGCTTCAATATTTCAGATTTTGTTCAATTTTTTCCTTGCATAGATACATATGAAACGTCATTAAATTAATTTTTCAGATTTTTGGATAAAAAATGGCGGAAGTAGAAATTTTAAAAAATTTCGATTTTGATGCAAATTCTGCTACCCGACATTCTATATCATCTTACTAAATGGTCCACAACTCTCTTATTTCTCGAATTACCTGGCTTATCCAGGTGTCAGATTAATGGTAGTTTCTGGATATTTTAGAGTATATCAAGAAACGTGCAAAAGACATTGCATAGTAGAAAGTAGTGGGCTGTGAAGTAAAACTTTATTGTTTTTAAATTCGGACTTTGTTCCTTTTGCTAAAATTATCATCCCTTGAATTTTTTTTTATAGAATCATCTTAGCATATACTTGGTATGGTTAAAAATTAAAAAAGGTGTTGTGTGGCTTTCAGAGCCTGCTACTTTTTTACTGTGCAATGTCTTTGCACGTTTTAATATATCTTATATTTGATATGCACTAAAAGATCCACAAATTAGCTTTAATCTGACAACTGGATGAGCCAGATAACACAAAAAATAAGGGAGTTATGACAAATTTAGTTAGATGATGCAGAATTTTACAAAAATCGAGATTTTCAAAAACTTCTATTTCTGCCATTTCTAATCCAAAAAAATCTGGAGAAAGCAATTTAATGTCACTTCATATGTATGTATTCAAGGAAAAATTTAAATAAAATCCGAGACATTGAAGTATTATCTGTCGTATTGTGTGTTTGCGAATTAATCCTTCTGTAGTCTTCACACGGCCTCCAACTTCCGGGCTAAGCTTTTGGAACCATGTGAAGAGGATCAAGTACTTGAGTTAATTGAAGTTAGGAAAAATACATATTTTTCTTGCATTACAGAACCATTTTTGTGACTTTTGTACTTATTGTGTTACCTTGAAATTATAATAAAAACTTCCAATATTAAATATTAGATTTATTTGACAAAACTCATTTATTTATTTATTTATAAAACAACAACTACTCCCAGACTACTGAGATAACTACCATTATATTATGTAACATCTTCTTTGTCTTGTTTTTTGAAAATGAAAATCTATTTGGAGGTTTTACAATTCTACCAAATTTTGTCTTCATAAGATTTTCAGTTTTTGACTCATTATTAGATGGAGATATACTAAACTTATTTTCTGCTTCATGCTTTGCACCAAGAATGTTCTCACTAATAATCACTTCTTTTCCACTATCACTTTCAGTGTTATTACTAGAGGAACTACAACTAGGTAAAAAATTGTTACAATAAGAATCGTTTATAATAGGTTTAGATATAAAATCAGAAACCTTTTTGTTTGCATTTATTATTGGTTTTGTTTGAAGTAAGTGATGTCTATTACGTTTGTATATCGCACCATCTGATGTTTTAACAATATATGATCTATAGTCTCGCTGGCAAATGAAGGATTTTAATGAACGCGTGCACATCAGCTGTGAGAACATTACGATAAGCTAAGAATGTAAGCACAGTATCGTGTTACTAGAGACGTTTTAAAAAGGTCAGTACCGTACGTTCGGATAGTACTTTTTAACATTATGTAAATTTATCATCGTTGAAGTATCTATTCAACCTTAATAACGATTTATAATTAAAAATCTCATTACGTTTTAAATGGCATAGGGTAATGAATACATTTAAAGAAAAGTAATTGCAAAAATTTTAACTATAAATCGTTAAAAGTAAAAAATAGGGAATCAATCAATAATCATAACTACACAAAATCATAACTGGTGTTAATTTACATTTTTAAGTGCATAAAACTGATGCTAAATGATGGCAATCCTTTTTATATATTAGGAATCGTACTGTATAATAATTTACCAATTTCAATAAAACAATTAATGTATAAACAATTTGTTACTGTTTTAAAGGAATCACTTAACTATTATAATAGTTCTTAAGAATTTTTGTTTATAACAATATTTCTGCTTTCATATGTTTAATTTAATCTATATTTTTTGCCGTTTACTTGCATACATGTTACATGGAAAACAAAAATATGCCTAACTGTGAGTCAAATAGTATTTTATAGGTGGAATGAAATAATTAAACTTGGACGTTAATAATAATTGTTCTTCTAGTATAAATTAATTTCATTTTCCCTATTTTGTACGTGTATTTGATTATAATCGAATACAACATTAAGCATCAATGTTAGCCTTCGTAAAGGACATTTTGTGACGCTACTGAATCATTCCAGTTTATCAGTTATTTCTGTTATCAGATACATTTCTCGAGTCGACCACGTGATCATGAGGTGGACACTGCGTGATTTGAGATGCTTTTTACAATTCTGCCCTCGTGATATCGGTAATTTTAAATCCTTCATTTAAATGTTAGGGTATAGTGCTGCACATGATGTTGACAATCCAAAAGGTACTACTCTAAATTGGTAGACTACTCCATCTACACTGAAACCTGTAAATTTCCTAGAATATTTTTCTAATGGAATTAACCTAAAAGAATTTTTAAGATCTATTTTTGAAAATACATTCTTATTCCCTAATCTTCCTATTTGTTTTGGGGAGCTTCAAACTGTGGTATAGTTCGTTCGTTAATTTTCCTAGCATTAAGACAAATTCCGATACTATTATCTTTTTTTTTTACAATAATAAATAAATTAATAAATTCTGTTCTTGCTTTTTCTATGATACCGTCTTTAAGCATTGATTGTAATTCATTCCTTACATTTTCTCTATATGCATACGGCACCGGATAATTAATTTCATTTTCCCTATTTTGTACGTGTATTTGATTATAATCGAATACAACATTAAGCATCAATGTTAGCCTTCGTAAAGGACATTTTGTGACGCTACTGAATCATTCCAGTTTATCAGTTATTTCTGTTATCAGATACATTTCTCGAGTCGACCACGTGATCATGAGGTGGACACTGCGTGATTTGAGATGCTTTTTACAATTCTGCCCTCGTGATATCGGTAATTTTAAATCCTTCATTTAAATGTTAGGGTATAGGTTCAGTACACTTTCTTACCACTCTACAAGGAGTCCATGGCAAATCTGGCATTTTCTTCATATAAATTTGATCACCAACAGACAAAGATGGTAATGATTTTGAGCTTTTGTTATAATAAAATTCTGACCTCAAATTATTTTCATGTTTTGATTTTTTATAATTTTTAAATTTAAAAACTTTAGGGTTTAAACTATTTTTATTGCTAGGAACTTTTATTCTTAGTTTTCTGGACATAAGTAATTCTGAAGGAGAAGGCATATTATATTTAGGAGTACTTCTGTATTGCAAAAGGGCAATGTAAGGATCAGTTGAATCTTCCTCGCACTTTTTAAACAAATTTTTAATTATACCTACTCTCTTTTCCACTAGACCATTTGACCTAGGATAATATGGGCTTGACATTACATGTTCAATGTCCCAATTTCCAAAAAACTGTTTTATTTCATTTGAGAAAAATTGAGGGCCCCCATCACTTATGACTTGAATGGGAATCCCATGCCTTGCAAAAATACTTTTTAAATGAATTATAATTTTACCGGCAGTATGTGTATTTTTAGCAGTATGTGGTCCTAACAGAGCTAATTCGATATATTGAGAATAATAATTATTATTCTCAATATATCTTAATTATTATTGATTATAATCAATAATAATTAAATAGTCTTTCAAATTATGGGTAAATATATCTATACCTACTTTTTCCCACGGTAATGAAATAATTGGGTGATTAATAAGCGGTTCTTTATTATTGCATTTTCTATATTTTATACAACTGTGACATTTTTCAATATAATTTTGGATATCAACATTAATATTTGGCCAAAAGACAGCATTACGTATAATACGTTTACATTTTTCTATGCCTAGATGACCTTCATGAATTATTTTTAATATTTCGCTTCTTAGAGAAGTTGGAATTATTAGACTATTATTTTTAAAAATTAAACCATCATTAACACTAATGTCATGTCTTAATTTATAATAATGTTTGACATTGTCATCGACTAAGTTTTTATATTCAGGCCAACCATTAAAATAATATTCTTTTAATTTTTCCAAAGATTCATCTTTTAAAGTTTCATTTTTTATTAATGACAATTTCTCTTTGCTGACTGACAAATTATTTATATGAAAACTAGCATGTATTTTTAACTCTTTATCTAACCACTCATCATCTTTCATTTCTAAATTACTATCTGAATTAACGGGACATCTTGACAATGTATCTGCAATGTACATCATTTTACCAGGTTTATAAGAAACTCTTAAGTCGTAAGCTTGTAATTTTAGCATCATTCTTTGTAATCTAGTAGGAACTTCTGCAAGAGGTTTTTTAAATATATTAACTAAAGGAGAATGATCTGTTTCAACTTCAATGGTGCCACCATACAAATACTGGTGAAACCTTGTACAACCAAAAAGGATTGCCTACAGCTCCCTTTCAATTTGGGCATAATTTTTCTGACTATTTGTTAAAGTCTTAGAGGCATAGGCAATATGATTATTACCGTGTAATATGACAGCTCCAACGGCATCTTTACTAGAATCCGTTGACAATGTAATTGTTTTATTAACATCATAATGTGTTAATATAGGATCATTAATAATTAATTTCTTTAAATTATTAAATTCAGCATCATGGAGATCAGTCCAGTGCCATGCGACATTCTTTTTTAGCAACTGACGTAAATTATTTGTTTCTAATGACAAGTTTTTTATATACAAAGCTAAATAATTTACCATGCCCAAAAAACGCTGTAATTCCTTGGCATCTTTTGGAGCATTCATTTTGACTACTGCCTCTATTTTACAATTATCAGGTTTCATACCATCTTTACTAAAAATATGACCAACAAATTTTACAGTATCTAAACCTATTTTACATTTTTCACGATTTAGCTTTAAACCTGTTTCTCTAGCACTAATTTTAAAATTTTATCATGTTCATCTTTAGAATGAGCATGAATCAAAATATCAATATAAATAATGATACCTTTAATATCTGAAAATGTCTCAATCATTTTCTGATGGAATTCTTCTGGCGCTGAAGAGATTCCGAAAGGCATTCGCAGAAACCTGTAGCGTCCAAATGGGGTATTGAAGGTACATAGTTTTGAACTTGCTTCGTCCAATTGAAGCACCCAAAAACCAGAATTGGCATCCAACGTAGAAAAATAATGAGACCCATTAGTTCAGACTTGATTTCTTCAATTGTAGGCATTTTATAGTGCGGTACCCGAATGAATTTATTCAAATGTCTTGGATCAAGACAGACACGGAGGGATTTATTAGATTTTTCGACCAATACAATTGAATTAACGTATTTAGTTGGCTCTGTCACCTTCTTTACAACACCTAGTCTTTCCATTCGATTTAATTCTTGTTTGGAAGGTTCAAGAAGTTTAAAAGGTACTTTTCTAGGCGGGTCAACTCTAGGTACTGCTTCTGAATTTAAAACTATTTTGCTTATACCAGGGAGGCATCCAAGACCTACGAAGACATCTTGATAGTTATCTAATAAGCTATCTGAACTATTCGTATTTGAACTTTCAACTGTGTTTGAAATTAAACATATCTTTTTTATCAAACTGTATTTTACACAAGTTGCCAAACCAATAATTGTCTGAGCTTTATCTGTAGTGATATAGAATTCCACTAATCCATTTGCTTGATTTTGGAATAAACATCTTAATAAGCATACACCTACCAATGGTATTTTACGTCCTCCATATGCCACTAACTCTGATTTTGTTCTATTAATGTTTTGTAGGTTCAACTGCAGGTTTTTATAAACATAGATTGACATCAAATTTGTTTGTGCACCACTGTCCAATTGACATGATAATTGCTTGTCATTTATTATAACCTCAGTTAACCATTTGTCAAGTTCAAAGCTATTTTGATGGTCGACAATTCCAATAAATAATAGATTTTCTTGAGGATCTTCAAATTGGATATTTTTGATAGTTTTGCTGCGGCAGCACTTAGAAAAAATGGTTTCTTTTATGACACCTGTTACAAATTACACCAAACGAAGGATATTTAGCTCGATGAACTTGACTACATCTATCACATTTCTTTAAAGACGAACTTTGGCCTCTCTCTTGAATTTCTTTTCTGTTATTCTGACTTTGAAACTTTTGACGGTTTCTTTTATTTGGTGTGCTACTGACAACGAATACGGTATTGCTACTGACATTTTCCAATTCTTGCGCTTGTTTAATTGACATTTATAAATTTTTGCATCAGCAATAGCTTTCTCTAAGGATATAGAATCTTCTTCACTCAATAGCTTTTCATTTACATACAAATATTGTTTAGACAAACCTACCTTGATATTGTTCATTTGAATATTAAAGGAATTAAAGATTTGAATAGTATGCTGATTATTTCCCATATGGTGGAGCAACAAAGCTACTTTTCTACCGCTATCTTCTTCTAAATTTGCAGCTTTCAAATATATTTGAAACTGCTGCAACCACAATTTCCAATTTGCTGACAAGTTTCCATTAAAATTCATTTGCGGAACGATACTAGAAATTCCACTATTTGCATTATTCTTTAGTTTTGAGTAACTTTGATTCATACTTGAGCTAGATCCATTTGTGCTCTCTTTATTATTGACTTGCATCATTTTTTATGTGACTTTATGAACCAGTAGATCAATTCCTAATTTAAGTTAGTCTTTAATTTACTAAAAGCACACAACCTGAAATCATATTGTGTTACCTTGAAATTATAATAAAAACTTCCAATATTAATATTAGATTTATTTGACAAAACTCATTTATTTATTTATTTATAAAACAACAACTACTCCCAGACTACTGAGATAACTACCATTATATTATGTAACAGTACTATTTATAGTGTAACGAATAGTAAACCCACATATGACGTCATCAAACATTCTAGATGTATGAGTCATCAACTGTATGACTCATCAATAACACCTGCGTGTATGACTCATCGACACGCCTCATCGACGTCATTTATCAACAGCTGCATGCACGACTCATCAACACGTCATCGAACATTCTAGATGTATGAGTCATCGTATGAAAGATATAAATTGCGATCGCGAGTAGAAGGGAGGGCAGTTAATGTTTAACCGGCGTCGTGTTGAAATGTACTCTGAATAATTAGTTAATACATAAATAGTTTTTATATAAATAGTCCTCAAATAAATTTGTAAATACGTATCATTTTTAATAGTTTGTTAAATAGTTTATAGTTATAGTGTTTTTAATTAAGTGCATTGTAAATAATCTTTTCTTTATTAATAGACGATTTTAAACAGCATTTTTGATTATTATTTTAAAAAAGAACGTTACAGTTGTGTTACAGGTGTGGAGTTTTAAAATAAATAAAATCGTGTAATAAATAAAGTGCTGTGAAAATAAATTTATAGTGTTAAAAACAATCCCAACAAATAGTTAATTAAAATGGCGATGAAATTGTTAAAAGATCTCTTAGTGATAGATTTAAAACGGGAATTGGACGAGAGAGATTTAGATAGTAATGGAAAAAAAGAAGTTTTAATAAAACGGCTAAGAGAAAGTCTTTTAGAACAGAAGGAAAATCCTGAAAATTACCGCTTCGAGATACCTGGACCCGCAACTGATACTAGTTTGTTGTTAAGTAAAATGGAAGAGAATTCTAGAAAGTTCGAAGAAAATGTTAGAATGCTTAAAGAAGAATTACTGGAAAAGTCCGAAGAGAATTCTAGAAAGTACGAAGAAAATTCTAGAATGTTAAAAGAAGAGTTGCTGGAAAATTCTAGAAAGCTAATGGATAATACTAAAGCACTGGAAGAAAAAGTTTTTGAAAATTCTAGAATGCTTAAAGAAGATTTACTAGAAAACGCAAGATTGCTCAAGGAAGAATGACTAGAAAAGTCCGAAGAAAGTTCTAGAAGGCTTAAAGGAGAATTGCTGGACAATGTCAAAGTGTTCGAAGATAAGGTTTGCGAAGAATTGTTGGAAAATTCCAGCGCGTTAGGACTATTAGAAATTAAATTGGAGAAACAGGATAGGGTAATAAAGATGGTACAAGAGAAAATAGCTCAAATGCAATACCACCAACATCTGAGAAAGATAGCGTAACTAAAATGTTGGAAGATAGAATGAGTCAACTACGGTTTCCCTCAACTTCGGAGTGGCCGTTTAATGAAGTAAAGAAACAATTTAAAGAAGAAAAGGGTCCTGCCGTGGGGATAAAAGTAAAACCACCCACGTTCGATGGAAAGATACCTTGGTCCACCTACTACAAAAAAAATTTGAAGCGGCCGCTGGGGCTAACTGATGGACAGGCAAGGAAAAGGCCGTTTCTTTAACTGTGGCTTTGCGTGGAGACGCGTTGAACGTCCTGCAAACAATCCCAGCAGGACAGGCAAATGATTACCAGTTGCTAGTGTCTAGATTGGAGATGAGATATGGAGACGCGCATCTTCAACAAGTGTATCACGCACAAGTAAAGAATCGTGTCCAGAAGAATGGAGAAAGCCTTCAGGAGTTTAAAGCCGATGTTGCGCGGCTTGTCCGATTGACGTACCCTACGGCACCCGATTCATTATTGGGACAACTCGCTGTACTATAACGTTGAAATTCACAACCCATTATTTGTTTGATGGTCACTGTTTAAAACCAAGCTTCTCCGTTGTTTGGTTGTCACTGGTTTTCCCTTTCTTTCGGTTTATCGTGAAGTCGCTCCTGCGCGTTTGAGCTCCCTGCTCAAGAGTAGAGTGAAGTAACAAAATGGCTTTTTGGTACGAGAAGTTGAATGGGCGAGATATAAATTAGAAATTGGTTTTAAATATTAATTCGCTTTAGCGGAATAAATCTCACATTCAACAGAACGATCGCTTGGTTATTTGTGTGCGATCGGTCGTCAAATTGGACGGATTACGTTCTGGTACTAAGCATTTTAGGTAACTTCTGTTCGTTAAAACCTCGTTGCGCTAAATCTCACAAATATCTTTTTATTTTAGGTAATATTATTTCCCTAGCCGTCACCTTGAGGGAATTGTATTGTAAAAGACCTTTCAGTTTATAGAAAGGTAAAACTCTTCAAAACTTTAAAAATAATACAATATACAGGGTGATTTCTTTGTAGGTCTTTTTGTTTTGGGTTTTGTTGTTCGTTGGTGTATTCTTGTTCCTGCCCGTCTGACCGTGTATTTTAATTGGAAGGTTCTTCCCCTTTGTGTCCGTACCTACATCTATACATATACCGGGTCGGAGCAAAACAACCAAATATCGAAGGGTGAAACGAAAACCCCCTAAGCAAGGCTTTAAACATACAGCCGTGGATCAGCGAATGGTGGGATGTTGGTCTAAATTTGTATGTATTATGTGTCATTTTATTTATGTATATGTATATATTTACTCAATGTGTTTACAATTTATGCATGCATGTTAATTTTAAGGATAAAACGAGATCTCGAATAGTGGAATTGTTGTAGGGTAGTTTTAAGTACAACCAACTGTGATACAAATCACCATTCACCTTTTTTTTTTTCATTGAAACATTACATTTTTTTTATCTGCACAATAGAAAATAGTTGCAAGTAAAATAAAGCCCTACTGAGAACGTTTACATTTCACTACGTGCGTTTTATTTATTTATTATTTATTTATTTGTATGATTTTAATATTACTTTCCAGTTCGTCATTTGTAAGTATATATGTACGGTACGACCAAAATAGTGGAAGTTGCCCATATTTTAGTAGAAGATCTATTTCTTCGTTTGCCTGATAAGCTTGAAGCTTTAGTAGTAAGCATTGTTTTTAAACGAAGTGGCGCTTGTTTTTTTATCTTTTATATCTTGTATTACCCCGCCCCTCTCCGACTTATTGGGGGCTAGCTGGCAAAAACTAAAGCAGTGTTATTTGGATCAAGCTGATACTTCCAGCACAGCTACATTTTGGTTGGTTAAGTATTTCTTTATATAAAAATAGCCTTTGTGTTTCTGTAGGTTATAGTAAATTGGCGCCCAACGTGGGGCCTTTTGTTGAAAATTCCACTTTGTTAAAACCATTTGTTGTTCTTGCATGTTAGGATATTTTTGGGGGAACCATTTGGTGGTTTGGGTTCCACAGAGTTTAGCGATGGCTGGGGCTGTCCTCATTTGGAGCGTTTAGTGATACGCTCAGTTCGACCTAATATCTGTCGACTTGTTAGGGCTTATTAGTTTTTATTTAGATCTTTGTTTTGCAGGTATCTATTTTTGGCTTTTATACCAAGGGTTTTGATATAGCAATTTCGACTTTTGTTTCGACTTAGCCAAACTATTTTTTTTGTATACCGGATTTGACAATTTTTCTTCTCCTTTTTACCTTCTCCTTCTTTCCTATACCGATTTTGACTCCATATTTGCAATAGCACGGCTTGGGCTGGATCCCCAAGACCGTGGTTCTTTTGGGTTTCTTTGGGCTGAACTCCCTTTTTAACCCCCGGTCTCTTCTTCTCTTGTTCTCTGTCTCAAACGGTACGTGTGTGGTGTCCGGGTGGTTAGTGTTGCTGAGTAGTGCTTCCGAACCTCGGATGCGGGGGTTTGGCGCTGTTCAGTCTCCACGACGTTGGAACTGGCAGTGCCCCGCATCGTGTGTGAAGTTGTGCTCCTCGGTGGCCCTGCCATCTGCCCACTTCACATGTGTCCGGGCGAGCCCTTCTTTTTCACTCTGTTTTCTTTTCCTTCTTTTTTCCTCTACACTACCCTCTCTTGGGTGCGAGCAGAGAGTATGTCGGCGGCTCTCTGTTCAGTTCTTTTTGCTGGCCATGTTCAGTGGTTCGTGCTGGTAGGTTTTGTTGTGAGTCGTTGCCAAGCCTCGGGCACTGGGAGTTGCTCAGTGGTCCCTTCCCGACGTGGAATACCACTGTGCCCAGTACCGTGTGTGAAGCGCGTCTTTGCAGTGAACCCTGCTTGCCCGACCATTGTTCATGCTTCGGGGTGGAACCTTCTGTTCCTCTGTTCTTTCCTTACCTCCACCTCCAATTTGTGTTTGTCCTTTGTTGTTTTTTTGGATTTTTTTTGGATCACCTTTCGGGTGTTAATTTTTGGTGTCATGTTTTTTCTGGTCAGGGTATTTTTCATCCTGGTGGATTGTTCTTTCAATTTATTTTGGGCGAGTTAGATTTTAGCAAGGCTAGGTTATGCTAAGCCGCGAAAGGGTTTTCGCGACTGGGAGTTGAGGGGGGAATTATAACGTTGAAATTCACAACCCATTATTTGTTTGATGGTCACTGTTTAAAACCAAGCTTCTCCGTTGTTTGGTTGTCACTGGTTTTCCCTTTCTTTCGGTTTATCGTGAAGTCGCTCCTGCGCGTTTGAGCTCCCTGCTCAAGAGTAGAGTGAAGTAACAAAATGGCTTTTTGGTACGAGAAGTTGAATGGGCGAGATATAAATTAGAAATTGGTTTTAAATATTAATTCGCTTTAGCGGAATAAATCTCACATTCAACAGAACGATCGCTTGGTTATTTGTGTGCGATCGGTCGTCAAATTGGACGGATTACGTTCTGGTACTAAGCATTTTAGGTAACTTCTGTTCGTTAAAACCTCGTTGCGCTAAATCTCACAAATATCTTTTTATTTTAGGTAATATTATTTCCCTAGCCGTCACCTTGAGGGAATTGTATTGTAAAAGACCTTTCAGTTTATAGAAAGGTAAAACTCTTCAAAACTTTAAAAATAATACAATATACAGGGTGATTTCTTTGTAGGTCTTTTTGTTTTGGGTTTTGTTGTTCGTTGGTGTATTCTTGTTCCTGCCCGTCTGACCGTGTATTTTAATTGGAAGGTTCTTCCCCTTTGTGTCCGTACCTACATCTATACATATACCGGGTCGGAGCAAAACAACCAAATATCGAAGGGTGAAACGAAAACCCCCTAAGCAAGGCTTTAAACATACAGCCGTGGATCAGCGAATGGTGGGATGTTGGTCTAAATTTGTATGTATTATGTGTCATTTTATTTATGTATATGTATATATTTACTCAATGTGTTTACAATTTATGCATGCATGTTAATTTTAAGGATAAAACGAGATCTCGAATAGTGGAATTGTTGTAGGGTAGTTTTAAGTACAACCAACTGTGATACAAATCACCATTCACCTTTTTTTTTTTCATTGAAACATTACATTTTTTTTATCTGCACAATAGAAAATAGTTGCAAGTAAAATAAAGCCCTACTGAGAACGTTTACATTTCACTACGTGCGTTTTATTTATTTATTATTTATTTATTTGTATGATTTTAATATTACTTTCCAGTTCGTCATTTGTAAGTATATATGTACGGTACGACCAAAATAGTGGAAGTTGCCCATATTTTAGTAGAAGATCTATTTCTTCGTTTGCCTGATAAGCTTGAAGCTTTAGTAGTAAGCATTGTTTTTAAACGAAGTGGCGCTTGTTTTTTTATCTTTTATATCTTGTATTACCCCGCCCCTCTCCGACTTATTGGGGGCTAGCTGGCAAAAACTAAAGCAGTGTTATTTGGATCAAGCTGATACTTCCAGCACAGCTACATTTTGGTTGGTTAAGTATTTCTTTATATAAAAATAGCCTTTGTGTTTCTGTAGGTTATAGTACAGACCTTCATTGATGGGTTAAGAGACGTGGAAACACAACAATCATTGAGGCTGGCACGACAAAGAACAACTGATGATGCGCTTGCTCACGCCTTAGAATTTGAAGCTGCAAAACAAGCGTCCCGAGGTCACGGGCGTGTTCGGGCCGTTGTGGAAGAAGAAGAAGGTTCTAAAGATCGTCTAGAGGAGTTAGTACTGAGAGTTCTTCGGAAGGAAGAAAGCCGTAAGAAGAATCATCAAGAAGTTCGAGAGCCTCGTTGTTGGAACTGCGGCGAACAAGGACATGTAGAACGCCGTTGTCCCAAAATAGGAAAAGTACAACCGTTGGAAAAGTAAAGGGGGTTGGCAAGAGGGGGCGAACGTTGACTGCGAGTGAAGATGCCCCGGAGATCACGATCCATGCCGTAACATCAAAGAATAGTAACGGCAGTTTGTTTGTAAATGGAAAGATTGCTAACCGAACTGTTCCACTACTTATTGATACGGGGGCGACAAAATCCATCGTACGCCCTGATGTTCTACGATCAAGTATTAAGTTGTTACTGACAACCACTCAACTCCGTACAGCAACAGGTGAAGTGATACCAACACGCGGAGTGGTGAAGATGAAGATTGACATTGGAAGTGAAGAACGTAATCATGAGGTGCTGGTAGCCGATATCACTGATGACTTCATCTTGGGAATGGACCTCTTGAGAAAATTTGGTTTTACGTTGAATTTGAAGGAGGGTGTTTTGAAGGTCGGTAACGAAGAATTTCCTTTTGCACCCACGAGAAGATCCTGTTGTAAGGGTTTTACTGATAGAAGACGTGATATTGCCGGGTCAAAGCGAGATGGTTGTCGAGGCAGGTTTGGATGGAGATCTTCGGGTAGGATGTGTGCGAATGATGGAGCCTGTCTGTGATAAGAAGATCCATAGTGGCATACTGGTGGGAAAAGCGCTGATCAAGGTTGGAAAGATAGTACCGGTGAGAATTATGAACGTTAATATGGATCCAGTGACATTAAAGAAGAGCATCCTTGTGGGACAGTGTGTGCCAGTATTCCGAGTAGCCAGGTGGTGCCCAAAGACCATGGTGGAAAATTAGTGGGTATAGTTACTAGTTCGTGTGAAGATCTTAACAGAACGGAAGTGAAAGAGGTACAGGGTTTGGTTCACCGATACCAAGATATCTTCGCTCTTGACGATAGCCAGAAGGGACGAACAGATATAGTAAAACATAAAATCAATGCAGGCAACTCTATGCCTGTCCGTCAGCAGTCGAGGCGTCTACCTCTAGCAAGGCGAGCAGAAGCCGAGAAGATTAATACCGATATGGAAGAACAAGGGGTCATCGAGCCATCCAGCAGTCCATGGGCATCACCGGTGGTCCTGGTCAGTAAGAAGGACGGGTCAACGAGATTTTGTGTGGACTATCGTCAGCTTAATAACGTGACCAAAAAAGGCAGCTATCCCTTACCACGCATCGACGACACGTTAGATACCCTGTCTGGTTCACGATGGTTTTCGACTTTGGACTTGAAGAGTGGTTATTGGCAAGTGGAAATGGAACCTGAAGACCGGAAAAAGACCGCGTTCACTATTGGTTCCGGACTATGGCCGTCTACAGTTATGCCTTTCGGTCTATGTAACGCTCCGGCCACCTTTGAGCGTCTAATGGAAACCATCCTGAGGGGGCTGTCGTGGAAGACTTGCCTGGTTTATCTGAATGACGTGATCGTAGTTGGAAGATCATTCAACCAACATTTGAAAAATCTAGAGGAAGTGTTCCAAAGACTACGTGGAGCCAATCTGAACCTGAGTCCGAAAAAGTGCCACATATTCAGAAAGGAAGTGAAATATCTCGGGCACGTCGTATCACAAAATGGAGTGGCAGCCGACCCCGATAAGATTCATGAGTAGGTAATGCGCCACCTGACCAGACCCCTTCCCTTCCTACTTTTGGCCACGCCTACTGCTCTCTGATTGGCTATCCCCTCTCCTCTAGCTCCTCCCCTTGCTTCTGATTGGTCGACGCCATCTTGGATGACACGCCTACTATTCTCTGATTGGCTGAAGGTGGCTATTTTGAAAACGCCTACTATTCTCTGATTGGATGACGCCATTTTGGAACTTCGGGCGCCATTTTTACCACGCCCTATGAATCCATGACGGGAAACTGTATTACCGACAACATGCATGCTTCTAAGAGATGGCGCTATGAAGGAATACCGATAAACTATGTACTATTACTACTAGGGGGCGGTCTCATGAAGAAATCTGTATTATCGATTACGTATGTACTGGTTGATCGAGGTTTATCATTTTATATTAATAAATTTCACCGATTTCTCAAATAATTATCGTCATTAATAAGATAATTACATATAGTAATAATTATTTAAGATAACTGATCCATCATTAAAAATTTGAAATTCAGCTTTAAACGCAAATCGCTGACTTGCTCGATATAAACGAATCGCCAGTTTTCTATCTATCTCTACCATTATATAAATTTCTAATATAATATTTACGTCGAGAGATTGATTGATCATATAGTTGATATATTAATTAGCTACATTTTTCTCTTCTCTCACAACAACCGCGATCAATGAAACACTGTCATTTTTGCATATGTCATTTATTCGTCTGTCATTTTTACATCTGTCATTTTAAATCTGTCAATTTTGCTTCTGTCATTTTTGCATATGTCATTTATGCGTCTGTCATTTTTGCATCTGTCATTTTTGCATCTGTCAATTTTACTGCTGTCATTTATACGTATGTCATTTTTTGCATCTGTCATATTAAATCTGTCAATTTTAATCTGTCATTTTGCATCTGTCATTTTAATTCTGTCATTTTTTGCATCTGTCATTTATACGTCTGTCAATTTTAATCTGTCATTTTTGCATCTGTCATTTTTGAATTTGTCATTCTTGAAGGAGCCATCTTGGATTTCCCCAGATTTGAATTTTAGCGCTAACTCTGGGATTGGATGCTCTTTTCACTAAGCTGAAACTCTTTCTTTCTCCTTCTCATAGTATGACTACTTACCGGCTCTGCTTTGTAGCTTAGGATGTTCGCCGTCGGAAATCTTCGGCTTTATTCATGTACTCTCTCTCGCTGATGACGCCGATCTACCTTTTATATAGTCATCCCCTTCACCCTTAGTCATGATGGTCTCTTCACCCTTCACCCTTAGTCATGCTAGTCTCTTCACCCTCCTTCACCCTTAGTCATGCTAGTCTCTTCACCCTTAGTTATGCTAGTAAATGAAACATCAGTGTTTAAATATACATATTATTTATTTTGTTATACATTTAATGGACAATTGTAACATATTATTTGACAAATTATTCATTACACAGTATGAGTTGAGATCATCGCGTAACACTTGCAAATTGTTCAAATATTTTTGTAACCTATTTCTAAGATAGTTTATTTCCGCCATGGTGTTCTTAATACGACGGTGCAAACGTTGTCGCTGACGTTTTCGGCTGCTGCTGCTGCTGATATGATTGCAGTCGTGTACGTATGGCATCGATAAACTTTTGCGGATAATGTTTTATTATTTCTAATAAAATGAACGAGTTCAATCCACAACCAGTTGCTGCTGCTGTGTTGTCTATTAAACTGGTAGCTGAGTAGTATCCGCATAACAGTTCGGTCGTGAATAAGATGGAGTCTGTAGGTGGAAGCGTTTTATAGACATCATCAGGGTTGCGTCTCAGTTGACCTTCTGCTACGTTCTCTATGTTTGCGTGGTAGAAACGCGAAAAGTCCAGGTGATGTAACGTTCGAGCCTGGTGATTGATCAGCGGTGCTAGATGCAATATAGACTGAAACTCGTAATCTTTTAAGGTTATAGTCCACTGTTGATCATTCTGATGAATGGCCACCCTGTTGCCGAAAAACTCGTTGTGAATAATCTCGATGTATAAATTCTCACATAGATGGAATTTCAAATGTTTATCACGATGTAGTACACTGTTGTCCTTGCTGCAGCAGCAACCATAAAAGAAATTTTTAAATATTGCCTCGACTTGTATATCATACAGCTCGAACCAGTCACTTTCAGACAACATCAGTTCACCATGCTCACATGGAGACACAACAGACTTGAAGAGGGGGGCAGTGTAACGAATAGTAAACCCACATATGACGTCATCAAACATTCTAAATGTATGAGTCATCAACTGTATGACTCATCAATAACACCTGCGTGTATGACTCATCGACACGCCTCATCGACGTCATTTATCAACAGCTGCATGCATGACTCATCAACACGTCATCGAACATTCTAGATGTATGAGTCATCTTATGAAAGATATAAATTGAGATCGCGAGTAGAAGGGAGGGCAGTTAATGTTTAACCGGCATCGTGTTGAAATGTACTCTGAATAATTAGTTAATATACATAAATAGTTTTTATATAAATAGTCCTCAAATAAATTTGTACATACCTAGCATTTTTAATAGTTTGTTAAATAGTTTATAGTTATAGTGTTTTTAATTAAGTGCATCGTAAATAATCTTTTCTTTATTAATAGACGATTTTATACAGCATTTTTGATTATTATTTTAAAAAAGAACGTTACAATAGTATATTTACTTTTAGATGCATTAAACGTTATTTACAAACGGTAAAAGTTTAAAGTTAATCCTAATTAACAACATAAAAGACCCTTTAATCATGAAAATTACAAGTTTATATACTAGTATAATTGCAACACAGGCCTTATTATGATGAATGTGAATATTTCGTGTGGAGAATGCTATAAACATGTTATATGATCCTCAGAGGACATATTAAATTAGCTAATTTAAGGACGACGAACTCGTAGTACGTAAACTTGATTGCATTATAAATAATCTAGTTTTAATTCAGTATTTAACTATGTAAATATTTAGTAAAGTTGTTTTATAATCATGATAACTAAAGGTTAAATAAACACTCTCAATTTCTTAGGTATAATGTATTGCTTCCTGAGCTTACATATAATCGATCATCTTATTTAATAATTTTACACTCACTTTATATGAAAATCTAATTGTTCACTTCTTATTCAAATCTATAATTATGATCATATCTAGATGCTGCTAGATCTAGGAACTTTATCAATGACTATCATCTTTGATAACATAACAATTAGCTATATAGCAGCTAATTGTTTAAAACAATAAGATAATTACATATTTAGTTTTCTAATGTCTTTGTATTTATTTGATCACAATCTACTCAAATCACTTATTAAAGGGCTTTGGACCTACCTGATATCTTATTTTGGTTTTCTCGGGTTTTTCGGTTTCCCGTTTTTTGTGACTGGAGTATTGGATCGGTACGGGCGTAGGAGGATAGCTGGTTAATATTTATATCTGACTACAGATATGTTGGAGGTATGGAGAGGATACATTTATTAAGAAGAGGTAGGATATTCATACTGTCTGCATGTAGTAATGCACCATTGCAATGCTTCGTCACTATTATAAGAAGCACTGCCAATCTTCAATCAGAGACTTTTCAGTGAGTGGTTAAATATTAAATATTAGAGAATGCAATAATACCATGCAATGTTAATATAATAACTTAATCTTTATTATTGATTAAGTTTGATCATGCACAATAAGTAGGGAGGAACATAATATTTAGAGTACAAAATCATAATTTTTTTTCTGACATATCATAATTATTTATTATTTCTTCTACTTTTGCATGGTAGGCCACAATTCCCCTTAGTAATTAGATTTGGGGATTGTCCAAACCGCCAACCAACATAACACTGTGTTAATAAAAGAAAAAGAAAAGAAAACTTAACAGTCTTTAAGTTATGAATTTGTATTTATGAACTTTGCGGTTATTTAAATTATACACTGTGCACACAACTTAGGGATATTAAAAAAAGGAATAGATAGAAAGACATATAATATTATCAAAGTCAGACATGTTAATATTTTTAATTAGTTAATTAGTATTTGCTTACTGATGAATGATGGTTATTTAGTGATAATCACCCCAACATATCTCAGGGGTATTTAACCGGGTTTAAGTCTGGAGACCGAAGTGGTGCAGGTAAAGGTGGCACAGCTAATTCTGTAAACATATTTTCAACAACACGAGCACGATGCGATTGTTGCCTAAAAAATTGAATTTATCTTCAACAGTATCTCTATATCTTCAATATTCATCTTCATTAAATTGTGAAATGACGTTAAAAACACCTCAATACATTGTATATCTATGTTGTTTGTATAAATCTATGTGCTCGACCATAAAATAGAATGCTAAAGTTATGATAAAAAATGTAATATTTATAGTATCGCTTTTTAAACACTAAAACAAACTAAGATCGATTTTTAGACATTAAAAATTAACAGATATAGTAGAAATTAAACAATTAAGATGTCAAATAGTTCAAGTTACTACAATATTTTTGCTCTTACCTAATTTTACCTACATTTGGGAAGAATAAGCAAAATAGTGAGAGCATATTGAAGGTTGGTTGGTTGGCTATTGTGAATAAAGTGTCGTGATTTTCGACGAACAAAAAGTTCGTCTCTGAATTCGTGAAGTCTATCTGTCTGTCGGTCTGTCAGTCGCCTTTTTCCCAGTTGACTTTTTTGAATTTTTCTTGTTGGAATCTTATAGTACATCGAATTCTAAAAAACTTTTGGTTGAAACATCTTTTTGTATCTCTTCGGGAAAGTGGTCAAAATGACCACCGAAAATTTCGGTACATTTTTAAAATATGAAAAATTTTGTATTTTTTTAAAATTTACGAAAAAATAAACCTTTTTAGCAACAATTTTAGGACTTAGAATTTTAGTTTTTATGACAACTAATGTGTTACATCAACATTAGTTTTCAAAAATAAATTAGTTTATTAAGTATACAGTTGTTTTTGTTCGTCATGGCAATGCTAGCTCTGCGCAAATTAACGTTTCTTGACGAAGAAAGGCGTTTTTAAAAATGGTACTTTATTTTAAAAACGCAAAAAAACGGAGCCCAAGTTACAAAATGAACACAGTTTACAGTTAAGTACAATAAGATATTTATTCGTCGTGAATTTACACAGTATGCACTTGCATAATCACTTAAATACTATTATACAATTTTAACTTAAAGCTGGTAATTATGATGTTCAGAAAGACCGAGGTAAACATTTTCCCTGGTAAACAGTTTCTACGGCTTTCTGGGTGAGTATTGCTTAAAAGAAGGTAAACATCTATCCTGATAGACAGTTTCTATCTTTCAAGCTTCGTCGTAACTCTGACTGAACTGTCCCATAAAGTGCTGGTCTTTATATACTCCTTTTGTGGGTGTGAAATCGTGGCCGTGTGCCTACGTGACTTCCTTATTAACGTTCTGAGTACTGCAGCTGCTGTGGTCTACGTGATTTCCTTATTGAGTTCTGCGTACTGCAGCTGCTGTGGTCTACGTGACTTCTTTATAGAGTTCTGCGTACTCCAAATGCTTGCTATGCACACACGTGGCCGTGGGTTTGATAGCGGCAGCAATCGTGGGCGCCCCGCTCGAGGCATTCAGCTCGCATATAGTTATAATGAGGTCGCACTTCGCTTGGATAATGAACAAATGTTAACTCGCATTCTCACTAGTTTATTTTGTTTTTTATAGAATACTAGTTTTTAACACATAAAAATAGTACAACCTTTAAAATAATGTAACTTAAAATGTAGGATGTGACTTTTAACTTTTAACAGCATTTTTTTAGTTTCTCTTCAATTTTTTCATTATGGATAGTAAATACAATATTGAGAAAAATGTTTACTGTTTACTGCAAAAAACGGTAAACTTTTTGAAGAAATTATGGGATCAGATTTTTTCGATAATCCGCAATATTAGCAGAGAGCATTTCCGGGTATTATCAAGTCTAAATCGCCTATAGTTCTTATTTTGTTGCATCAGACCCAAAAATAGTTAAAAACATAAATACCTAACTAAAGACCTAACTTATTCTAAATAACTTTTTATCGGTTTCTTGATTTTATGTTTAATCTACAATGTGTTTGTAAATTCTCATGTCAAATTTTTTTATTTATTTATAGTTAACCATTACGGGCCCTTTAATGTTATAACAATCTGATCTTTTGTAGATTAATGAGCAATTTTGAGAGAGTTGAGTTGAGCAGAGTTGAATGCCATAGGTCCAAAATGGTTTTAGTACTTGCTTATACAGAAGCAATTTGTTATATGTAGACAACTTGGAGTTTCTTCCAAATAGCCAATACATTTTTTTCAGTTTTATGCCTAACTCTTCGCGTTTCTTTTTAACATGGACTCTCCAGCGGAGTCTAGTATCTAAGGCCATTCCCAGATATTTAGCTGAGTCGGCATTGGGGTGGGCATTGGGGGGCAGTGGGCTCTTGGGGTTGTGGTTCAATAACAACAATATTGAGGGTGCGTAATGGGCTCCACAATATTTATTTTGGAAAATATTGAAAACCGTTTACTGTAAAAGTTATGGTAAATAGCAATCAGTTACTCAGTCTATCGTCACTAAAAGAATCACAGGGTTTAATAGTATTCGACGTTTATTGGAATCAGGTACACCGATTGTTAATGTATGCGAGCTGACATTTGTAATAAAGTTAATACACATTAATGTGTATTAACTTTATTACAATTATGTAAAGACAATATTTAAAAGTGACGTATAGAGATCTCTATATTTACAAAAGAATATTTATAAGTTGATAATTTAAGGGCTTTTTGCTTCTAGATAAATAGTTAGTAGGTATTGGGCCACCTCGGCAGGCCCCCACTCCTCCTACTTTTAGCCACGCCCCTTCTCCCTCCAGGCTCCTCCCCTCGCCTGTGATTGGTTACCCCCACTCCTGTAGCTCCTCGCCTTGCTTCTGATTGGTCGCCGCCATCTTGGATTTCCCCGCCTACTGCTCTCTGATTGGACGTGCGCCATTTTGGAACTTTGGGCGCCATTTTGACCACGCCTGCCCGCCATTACGGGGATCTGTATTACCGGCAATCTGTGTGCTACCAATAGAGGGCGTAATGCTACAATTAGTGTGTATTGCTAAGAGAGGGCGTCATGAAGAAATCTGTATGACCGGCAATCTGTGTGCTACCAATAGAGGGCGTAATGCTACAATTAGTGTGTATTGCTAAGAGAGGGCGTCATGAAGAAATCTGTATTATCGATGCGTTGTGTACTACTACTACTAGGGGGCGTGTCATGAAGAAGAAATCTGTATTACTACTACTACAGAGAGGCAACCATTTTATATCACAGCATCCTGCGTGCGAGCGCTAAATTTGAATCTGTCAATTTTAAATATTTGTAATTTTTGCATCTGTCATTTTAAATCTGTCAATTTTCCTGCTGTCATTTTTACATCTGTCATTTTAAATCTGTCAATTTTGCTTCTGTCATTTTTGCATCTGTCATTTAAATCTGTCATTTAAATCTGTCATTTTAAATCTCTCTCTCTCTCTCTCTCTCTCTCTCTCTCTCTCTCTCTCTCTCTCTCTCTCTCTCTCTCTCCACACCTTACACTTGCCTGATCATGACCGCTTCATTTACTACTTGGTAACCAAGCGGTTTTACCACCAGAAACCGAGTTACGTCGACCTATGGAGGGTATTATGGGATTTGAGGAACGAGTTGCTTACCAGGGGTATTAACAAATTGGCAGTTCCCAAACTCGGCTGTGGGCGGGACCAGTTGGATTGGAGAATCGTTCGAAACCTGCTGGAAGTTATTTTTAGAGATACGGATGTGAAGATCTTAGTCTGTAGCTTCGATCCCCAGCCTGCATCAAGGTCAACAAAGAGTGTAGACTGTTATTTCTACCGTAATGGAACATGTACTCGAGGTGAAGACTGTCGATACCGTCACGACCCTTTCTACAGAAACCAGAGAATAAAACCTGTTCTGCGACAGAACAGACTTGAAGAGGGGGGCAGTGTAACGAATAGTAAACCCACATATGACGTCATCAAACATTCTAAATGTATGAGTCATCAACTGTATGACTCATCAATAACACCTGCGTGTATGACTCATCGACACGCCTCATCGACGTCATTTATCAACAGCTGCATGCATGACTCATCAACACGTCATCGAACATTCTAGATGTATGAGTCATCTTATGAAAGATATAAATTGAGATCGCGAGTAGAAGGGAGGGCAGTTAATGTTTAACCGGCATCGTGTTGAAATGTACTCTGAATAATTAGTTAATATACATAAATAGTTTTTATATAAATAGTCCTCAAATAAATTTGTACATACCTAGCATTTTTAATAGTTTGTTAAATAGTTTATAGTTATAGTGTTTTTAATTAAGTGCATCGTAAATAATCTTTTCTTTATTAATAGACGATTTTATACAGCATTTTTGATTATTATTTTAAAAAAGAACGTTACAATAGTATATTTACTTTTAGATGCATTAAACGTTATTTACAAACGGTAAAAGTTTAAAGTTAATCCTAATTAACAACATAAAAGACCCTTTCTCTCTCTCTCTCTCTCTCTCTCTCTCTCTCATCACTTTTCATGCCGTGGTATAGATGGGGAGAATAGTAATAATACACATATATAAAACATAAATCTTTTTATTCTATGACAATCTTTCTCAAAACATTATTAAACAACAAAACAATAATACTTAAATAACTAAACAACTATCTGTTCTCGGATAACCATGATAGAACATCTTTTATTCTACGACAATGTTTCTTAAAATTATTAAACAACTAGACAATAATCAAGATAACTAAACAATTATTATTAGGTTGAAATCTGCTCGGATAACCATGAAGACATACTCATTTTTCATGAAACATCCTATTGAATGCTTTGTACGCTTTGTTATGCCAAATATTCTTTTCAACAATGTCTTGATCTACTACTACTACTACATAATTGAAAAGAACAAAATCGCGTTTATCAGATCTATTTCATGAATATGTTCCCTCAAGTATCCTCTTGTGATTTACATTCAATCACTCCCTCAAGTTTCACCAGCTTTTTTAATAATTACTGTACATAAAGTATAACTCTTGTCAGCTTCACTTATTATTATTATAACTACACTATACTGACAAAAGATGATTGAACAATTTACAACAACTAATTACCTAATTATTACATTCTTAAATAATTTCGAATATAGTATACACAAAGTATAAACCTAGACATCATCATTATCATCACTTATAATAATAATTACATCAAGCCGAAGGTCGATCTCTTGTGATTAACATAACCCCCGACTACTGCTACTATGATTGAACTGTACATGTACTTATTACTATACAAATACTTTGCTACTTAAGAGTTAGATATGATACTACCTATACAAAAATTTACAAAACTTAAAAATACAACTATACTACTATACACATATCTATTACTACAGCGATTGAACTGTACAATAATTATATACATTATGATAATATTTTACTACTTAAGATCTAAATATAATACTACCTATACAAATTTTACAAAACTTAAAAATACAACTATACTACTATACACACATACATATATACAAGAGGTGTTTAAATGTTTATACACGTGGTCGCTTGCTATAGCCGAACGGAACGGAATCAAAATCTTCTATACGCCGTCTCTTAGCGAACGTTATCTTATAGACTTTTGATTCCGCTCGCGTTACAAGCTGATGGTCAGCCGTACGCCTGATGTTGTTGGACTCTACAATAATCTTTTCGTCCATGCCCTCCAACAGCCTAAGCATGGACTCAAAGTTTATTTTTTGAATCGCTGCGTGATTTAGGGTGATGCCCTTGACCTTGGCGACCACGTGTATCTGTCCTGTGGTCGGGGAATAAACTTTGTAGGCGTAGTTCTTCGGCCCGCCTGACACAAACTCTATAATATACGATCCGGGACCGTACTCTTCGAGCTCGTCGGTGAGGTCACCCAGGAAGCTTCCTGTTGGTAGCTCGAAGTCGCCCGGCTTCGAAACGTATATTACGGAATCTGAAACAACGAAAGAAAAAAATTAACTCTAATAAAACCGGTGTTGATGTTTGATAGTACAATGACTTACCTGTGTCATAGTATAAGACTCTCTCTCCTAGCTGATCCAAATAGGAATACAGCTTAAGACGGGCCTGTGCAGTGACAAATGCCGCGATGACCACGTTAACTGATGACAGAGGATCTGCTGCTTCCTCTTTATGCTGCCAGTTAACCGCAATAACCTCGTCATTTATTTCCTGCACATGATTAACTTCTACGCCGGGGCTGGACAGCAGGTCGAAAAACTCCTTGGACTCGCTGATTATGGCTGTTTTCGCCTGGTTCTCGCGCTGACCAAATTTCCCTAGAATACAAAAATATTAAGTAAAGAAAACTACATAAGGTTATTATAACTTACCCCAGAAGGAATTCAGCATCAGTTTGGCCAACGATCTCAAACCAGGGTTCTTGACGATCTTCAACGAATCCAAGGAGACTCCCTCGTTCTCGAAGTAGTCATCAACGTACTGTTTTCGGGCTCCATCGATACGATCCTCGCTGTTGTTGGCAGTTATTGAAGATGGCCAACCGCTGGCTTCCTGCTTCATCTTCAGGAACTTGTCGATGAAGCCCGAAAACAGTCCCCCGGTCTTGGACGCTTTGTTGTACTGGGTTACATCGTACGACCAGATCTCTTGTATGTCCTGCACGATGTAACCCTTTCGTATGGCCATTACCAATTCGTCCAAGACCCAGGTTCCGTTGATGACTCGGTTCTCTACGCCGTGCTGACATTCGGTCTGGTTCAATTCTTCGGCGCAAGTGCGACATAGAGGGAACAGCAGCTTTTGGTGCATCTTGACGGGTAAGACCGGATGGTATAGTTCTTGTGGCGGTAACATTGTACATTTTACCACGCCGTTGACGTTTTCCAGGCCCCCTTTATCCCTGATTAGATTTTCACAAGCCGCCTTGCCTACGTAAACTTCTGGATGGCCAAGTGGGAATTTGGCGTACTTGCATACCCAGGGATAAAGGGAGCATACATCTACATACCGGATCTTTTGCCCGTCTTTTGCAACCCTCTTTAATTTTGCTGCCCCTGTACGGCCGCCGTAAAATGCCTCTCTCACAATATTCGACCAGGTCACGTTGCATGTCGAACTCCGTGATGTCCCTGTTCGCCTCGTACCATTTTAGGAACGCTTTACGAACCTGGGGTTTCATGGTGTCTGTGCTGTAAAACTTGATGTCCGGAAGAGGACCCACGTAATGGACATTCGCCTCGGTGTTAAAGAGGTGCGGGAAGTATCCTTTGGGAGCCGGTAAATCAAACGCTTTAGGCAAGTCAGCCAGAGCCATGGGGAAAAAGTTGAGCGAGTCGATAAATTTTAAATTATCTAGTTGCAGCAGCAGAATTTTTGAACCGCGCATAATGAGTTCCGGGTGTAATGAGGTGTTGGTTATCAGATAATTTAGAATGAATTGCGTATCGAAAGCTTGCCCGTTATGGGCAACTGCTACAACCTTTTTGAATAATTTCCGCGAGTCTAGCAGGTGTGTAAGAAAACCATCTATACATTTTCCTCACAAGATCTGTTCTCGCAAACCACATCTTACGCAGATGGTAGCCGCCGATGATGAGTCGCTGTTGTAACACTCAGAACAGACTTGCTGGAAAACGCATAGATTCGGCTCGTGGAGGTTGACGGCGGGCGCAATTTCTTTCTGTTGCCGGGTCTCCAGGTCGAAGAACACAAACAAGGTGTCTTGCTTTGTGTTCCTAGGCCCGGCCGGTTGTATATGACAGAAATGGTTTTCGGGTTTATGGCTCTGGCAGATCTTACAATAGATCTCCCCGCACACGTGAGCCTGCTTCCGGGTCTTGAGGTTCACGGTCTTGAAACATCCCTCGCATTTCTGTACTTCCCGGCACATTTTACCATGATGGTTCTCAAAACATGTCTGGGTTCTAAAATCACGTCTGCAGTCCGGACACCTAATCAGCTGCGCTGTTCTTTCGCAGGGCGGAGAGCTACCGCAGCCTACACAGGACTTTTCACAATGGTGATCTCTCTTGTTGTTATAGGGTACGTGACAGTGCTCACAGAAATAACGGCAGACAAAGGCTGAGGTCAATGATGTTATGACGTTATAATGATGCTCGTGATACAACAGCTTGATGTTCTTTGTTGCGGGATCGTTATCAACGACCCCCTCAAAGATAAGCGAACGCCCTTTCGAGCCGTAGCTATACACTACTATCTTGTAGTTGGGGGCCAGGAGCTGCTGGAACAGCCTTAATTCATTGACCCCGGCTCCCTCCGGTGGAATGAAAGCTACTCCAGCATCCCACATCATTTCCTCGGCCTTTATCTTTTGCACGATCTGACTTGTAATCAACACTGTTATCTGCGTCAGCCCTGCCTACGACCAAAGCCCTGGGTAGGCATAGATTGTCACTGGTGGTGTTGTTAATCGTGACAATCCCTCTGCGACGGCTACACTCTTCGGCAAAGGTGCTGTACGTACCGTTACGACAGCGACCTTGTCCGTCTGGTGGTGTTACAATAGTAGCTATTAGTCTGAAGGTGTCCGAACTTAGGGCTTCAGGATCGCTCTGTAAAATCGATTCTAAAATGCCCTAGACATCGTTGAAGTTGATTTCATCAGAGCGCCTGAGGCTCATGTAGCCGGGAAGTTTTTGTTTGAAACTATCAAACTCAAATGTGGCCCCTAATTTATCATTTGGTTGTGCTCGGCTTAACACATCCCGCAAAATTTCGTTGATGGCCGATTTAAAATGCTCCAAATGATCTTCACCGACTGACG
This sequence comes from Agrypnus murinus, assembly GCA_929113105.1. NCBI lineage: Eukaryota > Metazoa > Arthropoda > Insecta > Coleoptera > Elateridae > Agrypnus > Agrypnus murinus. Next base: position 3,692,794 of record OV816024.1, read on the forward strand.
CGTCGTTTACTTTAAACACCAATCGATGTTTCAGGGTGCCAAATTTGTTGATGGTGGACACGTTCTCATCGATAATTTCGTAGAGAGAAGACATTTTGTACAGGAGTAACAACAACAATAGCAAAAATATCGCACTTGCACACTTAACAATGGCTAAAACAACAAAGATTATATGTTGTTAATTTAAATTGTTACTAATTCCCTTTGACAGATTATTATTATAAAAATAAATAAGGAACGGCTAAAAACAACAAAGATTATATGCTGTTAATTTAAATAAACATTGACTAATTATTATTAAAGTTTAAATGCAATGCAAGCTATTAAATATTATAAATTAATTATAAAGATCAATTTTAATGCAAATTTTATCTGAAATAATTTAGGATATATTTACATGGTTTTTATTTTTTAATTTATTTTAAAAGAAAGATTATTAATTGCTTTGAAGGCATGCTTTTACATTGCAAAGGTTGAAAAAGGGATTTTTTAAACGTTTTCCTAGTGATTCATGTTTGCTCAATGCAATTCATTTCATTTTTTTTTCGAATGTTATATACTAGTAAAAGTACTTTAGTGTCTTTCTCGGTTCTATTTGTGGTCTTACCTGATAGTCCCATCCGGCCGAAGAAAGAATTTTAACCATTATAAATTATAGGCTATATAGCAAACCTAGTATCCCGATGATATTTATTTGAACACGTGTGGTCAGAGCGCTCGTTTCAACTTTGAACAATCAATCCTTTAAAATAGGGGTTCGGTAGATAGGTATGTGATAAATTTCAACGTATTGTGCGAACAGAGAATGCAATGGTAATATTATATTATTTTTTATTAGGCTATAGACAGATTTTTGTCAAAATTCGATATGATTCCCTTTTAAGGGTGTGTTTATAACTTTCAACTCATAAATGAACGTAGCAAACAGTTGAGGGTTTGATTTAATTGTGTGCTTTTTATTTAAAGAAAATTCTATAAAAATTTAAAGTGTGTTCTTTTAAATCCTCTAAGAGACAGAAAGGGCTTTTTACCTGGAAATAGCTTTAGAAATCAGACCCGTCAACGTGCGAGATTTACAGGTACTTAATAATACAAAGAGTGATGAAATGTTTGATTATTTTGTTATTACAGTATATCAATATTATAATCCATTGAAACTTTTCTGTTAAATGTGATTATGATAAATCGAAAATACCATTTCTTTAAATAGGTATATTTTTAATAAAAAATGTCTAAAGTATGACAAAAATACTTTTAATGCTCTAACACTGTCAACCCTTTGTTTAGAAGATCGGCCACATAGATAAGTGTTACCTACATTGACAGCGCAGGTGTTCTTTTGTTCGTTAACGAGTTTCTTTGCTCGGGTCTGTGTGTGTGTAATAAATTAAATGGTTATCAATAGTTACATCTAAAAGTTGAATTTAAAATTTTTTTAATGTTGTAGTAAATTATAAAAATCGACACCCTTTTTGTTCCGATGTAATAAATTAAGATTTTTTTTGTTCCGAGGGTAATAAATTAAGATTTTATCTAAAAAACAGCTGCTTGATTGACGGCTCAGGTGTCTACCCTTTTTTAATGACATCCTTTTGCTCCGAGGGTAATAAATTTAGATTTTTATCTAATCGTGTTACTTGACAGAGCAGGTGTCGATCTTTTGTTCCGAGGGGTAATAAATTAAGATTTTTTATCTAAAAACAGCTGCTTGATTGACAACGCAGGTGTCTACCTTTTTTTAATGATATCCTTTTGCTCCGAGGGTAATAAATTTAGATTTTTATCTAATCGTGTTACTTGACAGTGCAGGTGTCGATCTTTTGTTCCGAGGGGTAATAAATTAAGATTTTTATCTAAAAACAGCTGCTTGATTGACAGCGCAGGTGTCTACCTTTTTTTAATGATATCTTTTTGCTCCGAGGGTAATAAATTTAGATTTTTATCTAATCGTGTTACTTGACAGTGCAGGTGTCGATCTTTTGTTCCGAGGGGTAATAAATTAAGATTTTTATCTAAAAACAGCTGCTTGATTGACAGCGCAGGTGTCTACCTTATTTTTAATGATATCCTTTTTGTTCTGAAGGGTAATAAATTAAGATTTTATCTAAAATCGTGTTCATTCGCGCAGGTTCGAAGTTTATAAAAGCTCAGTCAAACCCCCTTCCGTTTTAGTTTGTTCTTGACATCGGTTACGGTGATAGTAATATTGTTATTGTTTGCTTGAACTAGGTATGTTAAAATAATTATTTATTATTCTTGTGAGTGTTAAAATTTTTACTGCTATTTAAGTTTTTGTTTTTTTTACATAGAGAAATGGATTTGCTAATACAACAATTGAACAAATCTCCCGTTAGCCAGAAGGCAATCAAGAAGTTATGTGATTACAAAATAAAAGAAATTGCAGAGATACTACAATTCAAAAGAGTCGTTTGCCGTGATAAACGTCAAAGTGTGATTGTTGTTGCCGAAAAGCATGTTACATTTCTACCAAAGCGAATCAACGACAAGTTAACAGATCAAAGGGTTATCGAGCTTAACCAGCAGATTGAAGCTAAAACGATTTCTCTAGGCTTGATGTACGTGGGGAAAACAAACTGTTATGATGATTGCCTGTTTGTGGAATTAAATAAGGTATGAGTAAACATCAAGTTTATACAATAAACCCCTTTTTAATGTTCTATTGTTGTCGTTGTTGTTACAGCCCCTGGAACCGCAAATAGAAAACAGAGGTCAGTCCTGAAGTCCTCAAGCACCAGCATTCTATCAACATTTTTTATTATAAATTAAATGTAGCCTTAACAATATATTAATAAAAATAATTTTTTTTTTAATACCTATATGACTTTATTATTTCTTCTAGAAAAGGTAGTGGTGGAAAGAGTACAGTGTGTATGTATATGTGCGCTGGAGAGAGAAAGGTAGCAGCAGAACTTGTAGCAGGAAAATCAAATCTGGGGGAAATCCAAGATGGCTCCTTCAAGAATGACAAATTCAAAAAAAAACGACAGATGCAAAAATGACAGATTAAAATTGACAGATTAAAATTGACTGATTAAAATTGACAGACGTATAAATGATAGAAGCAAAATGACAGATGCAAAAAATGACATATGCAAAAATGACAAATTTAAAATTGACGGATTCAAATTTAGCGCGCGCACGCAAGATGCTGTGATATAAAATGGTTGCCTCTCTGTAGTAATACAGATTTCTTCTTCTTCATGACACGCCACCTAGTAGTAGTACACAGCGCATCGATAATACAGATTTCTTCATGACGCCCTCTCTTAGCAATACACACTAATTGTAGCATTACGCCCTCTATTGTCAGCACTCAGTTTGCGGGTAATACAGATTCCCTTAATGGCGGGCGTGGTCAAAATGGCGACGAGTTTCAAAATGGCCGTCGTCAGCCAATCAGAAGCAAGGGGAGGAGCTACAGGAGTGGGGGTAACCAATCACAGCGAAGGGGAGGAGCTACAGGAGTGGGGGTAACCAATCACAGGCGTGGGGAGGAGCCTGGAGGGGGAAAGGGCGTGGCTAAAAGTAGGAGGAGTGTGGGCCTGCCGAGGTGGCCCAATACCTACTATAGTTTAAGGAAAGAAAATTATGTCACTCGCAGTTTTGACAATATACAATATGAAAACAACGAAACATTATCGTTTTATAAATGTCCAAAAAAATTCACTTAGCTTTCTTTTTGTAGCGGGTAATATTTTCATAAAGTTCTCCTATTCTGACAGGTTGGTTTCTCTATCTCTATAGATGTAATGGCAGAAACGAAACTTGGGTAAAACGGAATACACACTGGATATGACGACAGGATACGGCACTCCTACATCGACCATACGTAAATTACTAATTCAATAATAAAAAGTAAGTCTTCCACAAATGCCCAAGAAGATTGGTCGGTATAGATCACCAAATATTTGACAAGGAATCTCTGTGCATATCTTGGGATGACTATTTCCAAATATGTCTATGTAAATAAATCTCTTCGTAAGTCCCTAAAAGAACATAGATGAATATAGCAAAATAATAATACCTCGAAATATTACCTTTCAAGAAGGGTATAGATGCGGCAAGGTAATATCGGCAAACTTTATGAATTCCAATCAAAAAAGGAAAAGGATTATTTTAAATGTAAAAAGTATTGCTTTTTCAGAAAAAGTCAAAACCGATTTTGTTTTTTTTAAACACCTTGATTCCAAGTTTTTAATAAGAGAAACTTAGGCAACCAAACGAACAAAATGTTACACTACCCCCTTCCAAAAAGGAAAAAGTATACAAAGAATACTTTTTACAACAAAAAAATAAAAATTAACGATAAACAATATGCAGTGGTGTGTTGATACCTTCGCGTATCATACGCCCGAAATTCGGAAATAAAACAGGTGTAGTCACTGTTTGGTATAAGTCAAAATAATGATAATGTCAAGATTGGAAAAGAATCCACCACTATAAAAGCATTCAAGTCGCAAACAAAATAAATTGCAGAATTAAAAATACAACAACGAACCGAATAATCTAGTTAATAAGTAAACAAATCTAACAGGAAAATTACATTGACATTGAAATAAGCTCGTGTCAATCACGACAATAATTCTAGAACTTGCTCATATAGTTATCTTCAGACACAAAATTATGACTGAAATGAATGGTAAACAATATTGTACTAAGAGATAGCACATAATAAAATACGATGTAGACACATATCGACTAAGTGGTGTACAGATTACAAATCTTGATACACACTTAGTTATCAGAATCAGTAGCGTCTGGACAACTAAAAGGCTTCAAATCTTTAACGTGCCAATTGCCAGATTTAGAACCGTCAACGTTTTTTAGTTCATAAACTAAATTTGACAGTTTTCTTTTAACTGTGTATAAAACATACTTAGGTGATAGTTTTGAAGCAAACTTATCTGCGGAATTGGAAAGTGTTTTATTCCTTCTCCATACCTTGTCTCCTACCTGAAATGTAATTCCACGTCTTCGTAAATTATACGTTTTAGAAGCACGTTCATAAGCGGTATATAAATTCTGACGAATTTCTTTAAACAAATCATGCAGGCCACGCAAATCGGTAATGAAATCTTCTCTAGAAGCAGGGACAAAATCAACGTCCTCGGAAGGAATTGGGTCATTACCATAGAATTTACCCGACATCGGAATGTTACGTCCAAAAACTAGAAATGCGGGTGCATGACCAGTAACTTCATGTCTAGCGGTATTTATAGCATACTGGATTTTGGGAATTTCAGAATCCCAAGTGTCATGTTTATTGACATATGAACGAATGGCTGTGCCAACAGTTTTGTTGTTGCGTTCAACAAAATTACAGTGGGGTGAATAAACATGAGTATACCAAATTTTTTGAATTTCATATTTTCTTGCCATGTTTTTGAAAGTTTTCCCAGAAAACTGACTACCATTGTCACATATTACTATCCGTCCAGGGAAAGATGACCGCTGGTCATCGATGCTCTCTGTGTGGTATAAGATTAAAAAACTCCTAGTCAAATCAGCATTCATAGTTTGACAATTATCGATGTTTACGAAAATGTCATAACAGGTGATTTTTGAGGTTAGGGATAAGTAATGTTGAACATTTGAAGCATTCGTTTAGATTTTAACATTGATACTTGTTATTTTTGAAATTTTTAAAACATTTTCAATAGGAAAATAAGAATCAGATTTTCGTGAATGCCTAATACTGTACGCTCTCTAGTTCTATAGAATTATTACCAAGTACTGTAAAACAAGAAATCACTTTTATTCGGAATCATATGGTAATATGTGCATTCCTAACCGCCTCAGAGGGTGGGAAATTAACCATTCCTAACTTACTTTTAATTCCCTCTCTTGGTCAGGAATGTAATCATTCCCTACCTGTTATCCCTCTCTTGGTCAGGAATGTGATCATTCCCGACCTGTTGTAAGTTCGTAGTTTGCTCGGTAGAGGGCGGGTGCATTATTAGGTCAAGTTTGTCACTTCAGTTGTCAGTTGTAAATAATTATTATTTGTTAAAAAATATGATGATTCCGAATAAAATAGTATACAAACCTCGGCGGGACGTTTCCTCCTGTCTCGAGCATTAGCTCACCTCGGGCCTGGGCCCTCGGTGAGCTATCTTAGCTCTCGACAGGAATGAAACACTTCCCGCCTCGGTATGTAATCTACTATTACTTGTGATTAAGAAATTAACTCATTTCTAACCGTTGTGATAGTAATACCTTCAATATAGAGAAGTATATGTATATTCTTACTTTTCAAATACATTTTTATATTCAAAGTAATAAAACTATTCAGTATTTAATCAACTTATTAAATGCTACCAAGTACTTAATTAAAATAGAATTAATGTTAATGTTGCTTATCTATCTCTTCTCTTGTTTACTTATTATATACATATATATAATAATAATAATAATAATAATAAACGTCTTTATTTCAAACAAACAATATACAAACTATACAAAAGTAAAAAAACGTAAAAGAAAAATAAATAAAATACATTGTTTGCAGAAACCACAAGGTGTAGTTCAAGCTGAGAGCTTGCTCTTCCACTAAAACTTTGAAAAATAAAGAATAGAAATTTAGGGGAAAAAAGTAAAGTAAACCTCGGTGCAAATTCAAACATAATAATCTTACTAATCATACTCTGAAAGTAAAAAACAAAGTATAAAAACATATTAAAAATGTAAAAAAAATATATGAGGTGTGAAATCCCATTCGAAGTGGTTCGCAAAATGGTGATAATTAGTTGCATTAAAGTTTGAGTTATTGGAGCTGAAGCTGTAACTGTTGACTCAGAAGAAGTTGTTTGTATTGTTTTTTAAATCTTTGAGCAGATAATTCTATTAAATCTAAAGGTAGAGAGTTATAAAGTTTGGAAATTTGATAGCTAAAACTCCTGTCAAAAAGAGCCGTTCTATGGCGTGGGGGCGTAATTGTGCCCTTAAAACGAATGTTGATATTGTGAACATCGCTTCTAAATCTGATTTTACGATACAAATAAGAATGTTTTTTCAGTATTAAAATTTTATGATAAAAACATGCACTTAATAATTTCCTTCTATTAGACATGGGGAGCCATTTAGATCTGGAGAAAGTATGTGAGATATGGTCATATTTTCTTACACCAAAGATGAGTCTCAAGCATGAGTTTTGGACTCTCTGAATTCGTTGTGCTCGATCGTATGTCTATATTGTGTCTATCGACTCTGTGTCTGTCATTCTGTATGTTCGCTTATAACGCGAGAACTACTTATCCGATTTGCATGGGGTTTCCTTCTATGAAGTTGCATTATCTGGTCAAGTTTTAGGTTGTGTGGTGTTAAAATCGGTTTAGTAGTTCCAACAATATAATGGTATCTATGCGCGCGGGTAATACGAAATCCATGTTTTTCTTGTCTTGAAATTATGTATCTACAATAACAAATATTTTGCTATCTAGTGGAAAAGTTGGTACGCGATTTATACACTGATCAGAATTGAAAAAATTTGAAATCTGTTCAATAGTTCCAAGTCACCACAATTTTTAACTAGCGAGTAGAAAATTGTTGCTAGGAAATCTGTGTTCTCATATATTGTTTACATTTTCTTGAATTTCTTAGCGACAATATATATTTGTCAGTAACAAAGTTAGTGTATGCAAAAAAAATAGTTGCAAAACCCAAAGTTGATAAACGAATTGCCGCGGGTGGAAGTCGGGCAGGGCAGCTATTATTATTTATATATGTTTTACACATAAAAACTTCTTACTATTAAGAGGGTTGCCAAAAGCAAAGTATAACAATATAAACATGTGTAACAATAAATTAACTTTTCGTAATAACAATTAACAAGTGTAAAAAAATAAACATTAAATTAACTAAAACTTGAAATCATGATTATACAATAATGATTGATAACAATCATCTAGATATATTATAATTCTTATAAAATTAATCAGTCACTTTTGCTGTCTGCACTGGAATCACTGCTATCGTTAGACACATGTATGATTGACTCGTCAACAGTTACATCTAGCACTTTTTCACGTTCATACCATTCTCTAATCTTTCTTTCAGTACTTGCAATACATCTACTCCAGATTTCAGGTGAACACTGCTGTAATGCTTCGGCCCGCATTGCAAGAACTTCATTATCCCCATAACCATCTCTACCAATGTGGTCATTGTAATATTTTTTTGCATGAGCCCATATTAGCTCAATAGCGTTGAACTCGCAGTGGTATGGTGGTAACCGCAAAACTTCATGCCCGTGACTTCGTATTAAATCGTCCACTTCATAACATTTTTCTTTTCTCTGCGATTTGGCTAAATTCAGTAAGTCTAATCTAAATGAAATTGGATCATGGGGAACATTATTGTTATTTAGCCAATCTATAATTTGTCTTTTTGTCCATGAAGACGAAGGTTGCTTTTCAACGAGGGCAGAATGATATGGGGCATTGTCCATAACTATGAGAGATGGCTCTTGTAAATTATTAAGCAACTTGTCAAGAAGCCATTTTTTAAACATTTCGAAATTCATCTCTCCGTGGTAGTCTTCTTTCAAAGATTTTGTTGCAAATAACAGAGATGCATCTTTAATAAATCCTGTTGTACACCCAGCATGAACAACAATAAAGCGCTTTCCTTCATAACCTTCAGGTTTCTTAACACTTCGTAGGTTTGGGTCTTGCCATGATTTACCTGGATTTCCTTTGGAATAGATCCAAGTTTCATCCATATAAACTACTTGCATTGGTGACGATGAGTTTAGGTTTGCCATATAACGTTTAAAAAACTGAATACGCATACTGGCAATATTCGACTTTTCGACTAATGCTCTACGATTGTTGTCTTTGATAAATTTAAACCCAATATCATGTAGAACAGTGTTTAAACTACTTCTGCTTATTAGAATATGGTACTCTTGAAGTTCACTATTTAAAGAATTGAAAGTAACATGTTTTTCTGAAACAATACAAAATACAGACTTGATAAAATCAAAAAATATCATACTACGCCTTACTTTCACTATACATCTTATATACAGTTTCTCTGACGACCATTTTAGAAGAATCTGATAGGTCTGCAGTGTTTAACTTTTTGCGTTGTCTTTTTTTGCCAGGACTAGACAAAACTGGTTGGTTTCTACTACGGGTCTTGACCCTTCTAACAGTTGAAACACTAATTCCTAAAGCCTCAGCTGCCCGCTGCAATAAACAAGCAAGTGTACAATAAGACCATAAATCATTAACGTGTCTTACCTCTTGTACGCAAGATAAAGGAAGTAAATGTCCACCGTGTTCTTTTTCCCTCTCAAAGTAGTTCAATACATTCAGCATTAACTGCTGAGACTGCGAATGCAGTGTTTTCCCTCGTACTGACATAATATTAATATTATGTAGATAAAATCGCGATTTTTCGTTCTAAGAAGTTCTAAGAAGAACTGTTGCTTATTATTATTGAAATACTGAATCACTCTTGAAAACCATTTAAATAAAAAATAACTTTAGCAAATGTCACCTGTGTCAATCAAATTTACAAGTATCAGGATACCTGTGACATGTTTTACAATAGAGTCAGATGTTTATGAACGCATACAGCATTGCCTATAATGTTGGCATTTTCTTCCGGAAATCTGTGAAATATCTTGAAGAATCCCTAAAAATTGATCTACTTTATCTGTAGTGACGACATTAAATTCTTCCACAATAATTTTGCCAATATATGTAGTTATTTTTACTATTTTGTGGCAATCTGGCAACATCTTAATTTGATCTAGGAATTTATTTGAATAAGGTTGGCCACTCCGTGTTCTACAAAGCTAGTCAAATCAACTTCCAACCACCCAGAGAGGTGCTAATGTATTGCTATCCTCGTCATACTCGTAAATAATGACAGTAAAGCATAACAAAAAGCTTTCTGTGATAACTTCGTGTAAAGATGACGCAGCGCTCATCTTTCGTTGGACGGATAGTATATATTGAGGAACGCCGTATGTTAAAAATACATTGTTTTCAAGAAAACGCTCGATAGCTTGAGCAGTAGCATTACGCAAAGGATGCAAAATAGTATATTTTGAGAACCAATCTCCAATAACTAGTAACCACTTATGACCTAATTTTGATCGTGGTAATGGACCAATTAGATCTAAAGCAATCAACTGAAGAGGAAAACGAGCGATCTTTTCACGTCCCATAAGACCCATAGGAGTTCTATTATAGTGTTTTTGTGCACCACAAACTAAGCAAGTTTTGCAATATTTTAAAATATCGTGACGCATTTTGGGCCAGTAATAACATTCTTGAACCCTAGATAAAGTTTTATAAAAACCGAAATGTCCTGCAACGCGAGGATCGTGACAAGACTTAATAATGTCATTACGTTGAAGTTTCGGAACTAGGTATTTCCACTCAGAAATGTTTGAATTTAGAGGTAAATTTGAAGGTACAAATTTGAGTACGTAATTGTTTTCTACCTTCCATTGAGGAAAATCGTCAGGTTTTGACTGAATCTTATGACGTAAATTAGCATACCAGGGATCAACATCAACAAGTGAAATCTCAATCATATCTACTTCATTCTTTAAAACAAAATCAGCATTGGACGTACGACTAAGAAAATCCGGAATAATATTACATGATCCTTTTTTATGAACCAAGTCAAAAGTATGTTGTCTCAACCTTACAGCCCATCTAGCTAATTTGCCAGTTGGATTTTTAATGCTGTTTAACCATAATAATAAATAATGATCGGTAACAACTGTAAATCGTGTACCTTCAACCCAAGGTCTGAATTTTTCAATTGCAAAAATAACTGCAAGACATTCTCGTTCAGTTATTGAATAATTGCGTTCAGAACGTGATAGTGAACGACTAGCGTATGAAATAACCCTCTCTTCGCCGTCAATTTTCTGCACTAAAATGCCACCTAAACCAGTATTGCTGGCATCTGTTTCGATAATGAAAGGCTGAGAAAAGTCTGGCTGCATCAGTATAGGAGCAGTTACTAAAAGTTGTTTGATCTTAACAAATGAAGATTCGGCATCAGTAGTCCAATCTATGTTTTGATTTTTTCTTTTACTACCCTTTAATAAATCATTTATTGGAGAAACTAACGAAGAAAAATCTTTAATAAAACGTCTATACCAGCTACACATACCAATAAATCTTTTAACTTAGGTAGTGGTTGTAGGTCTAGGATAATTAAGCATAGCTGTAACTTTATCTGGATCTGTTCTAATTGAACTTGAACCAACATAAATCCCAAGAATTTTAAAGATTTCTTAAAGAATTCACATTTTGTTAAATTAATAGTAAGATTAGCGTCTTTAAGACGTTCCCTAACCTCGCGAAGTAAGTGGACGTGTTTTTCAAACGTAGAGGAACAAATAATAATATCATCCAAATAACAGAAAATATTTGGTTCGAATTTGGGCCCAAAGATAGCATTAACTAACCTTTGTTGTAATTGGGCAGCGTTACGAAGTCCAAATGGCATAGTGACGAAACGAAATTGCCCTCGTCCAATGACACTAAATGCTGTCTTGTCTTTGGATTCCATAGAGATATTTCGAAATAGTCATCCCAAGATATGCACAGAGATTCCTTGTCAAATATTTGGTGATCTATACCGACCAATCTTCTTGAGCATTTGTGGAAGACTTACTTTTTATTATTGAATTAGTAATTTACGTATGGTCGATGTAGGAGTGCCGTATCCTGTCGTCATATCCAGTGTGTATTCCGTTTTACCCAAGTTTCGTTTCTGCCATTACATCTATAGAGATAGAGAAACCAACCTGTCAGAATAGGAGAACTTTATGAAAATATTACCCGCTATAAAAAGAAAGCTAAGTGAATTTTTTTGGACATTTATAAAACGATATTGTTTTTTTTAAACGCCTTGATTCCAAGTTTTTAATAAGAGAAACTTAGGCAACCAAACGAACAAAATGTTACACTTTTAAATTATTATCATTAGAGTTTTTACCTTGACAGGCTTTTTCATGTAATTCAGATTCTAACTTAAGAGCAGTAGCGAAACATTCATTTTTTTCTGACAAAGGTTTCTCCGAATCATTGGTAAGAATAATTCTTTTTATACGACGAGAAACATGATCTAGACGAGATTTTAATCTCTTAAAAACAGAATCTGATTCATCACCTTCAAAATCATTGATTGGTGAAGAAATAGAAGTCAAAGTAGCTTGTACTTGAATACATTCGTCAGGAAAAGGAACATTATATAGCGATAAATCAACTATAGCATCTGGTTTCGTTACCTCTCTAGCAAGAAGTCTGCCTAAAATTTTTCTTTTGTCACTAATGGACCTATTAGAAGTCACACCTCTTATTTTTAACTCATAGTCAACTTCATCCTTAAGCAAATGATTAATTTGAAATTACTCTTCCATTATAGATATCAATGCAATACTATACAAACGCAACTAAAATCCAAAAATAGCAGTATTAGTAGCAACACAAGCTATTGTTGAGGCAACCATGTCTTGAAAATCAAAACCAACAAGCAAAAATCGGTACTGTTCCCTCGACCAAATTAATTAACAAGAGTATAGCATCAAAAATAACTAAATTATCTTAAAATCAATATCGTAACCCATGAAAGATAGTTATAAGTGAACTTTCTATAACTGCAGATCAGATTCTTTTAATGATAACTGACAAGAGTACAGCTAATAGCCATCACACGTACTACAAAGCTATAAACTTTATTAACTATTTCCGATAAAAACAACTAACACTCAATATTGTTGAAAAGGCCCTATACATTGGTCGCCATTTATTTATATGTAGCCTCGGACTGCTCTTGGGGTTGTGGTTCAATAACAACAATATTGAGGGTGCGTAATGGGCGCCACAATATTTATTTTGGAAAATATTGAAAACCGTTTACTGTAAAAGTTATGGTAAATAGCAATCAGTTACTCAGTCTATCGTCACTAAAAGAATCACAGGGTTTAATAGTATTCAAGGTTTATTGGAATCAGGTACACCGATTGTTAATGTATGCGAGCTGACATTTGTAATAAAGTTAATACACATTAATTGTAAAGACAATATTTAAAAGTGACGTATAGAGATCTCTATATTTACAAAAGAATATTTATAAGTTGATAATTTAAGGGCTTTTTGCTTCTAGATAAATAGTTTAAGGAAAAAAAAATATGTCACTCGCAGTTTTGACAATATACAATATGAAAACAACGAAACAATATCGTTTTATAAATGCCCAAAAAAATTCACTTAGCTTTCTTTTTATAGCGGGTAATATTTTCATAAAGTTCTCCTATTCTGACAGGTTGGTTTCTCTATCTCTATAGATGTAATGGCAGAAACGAAACTTGGGTAAAACGGAATACACACTGGATATGACGACAGGATACGGCACTCCTACATCGACCATACGTAAATTACTAATTCAATAATAAAAAGTAATTCTTCCACAAATGCTCAAGCAGATTGGTCGGTATAGATCACCAAATATTTGACAAGGAATCTCTGTGCATATCTTGGGATGACTATTTCGAAATATCTCTATGTAAATAAATCTCTTCGTAAGTCCCTAAAAGAACAGAGATGAATATAGCAAAATAATAATACCTCGAAATATTACCTTTCAAGAAGGGTATAGATGCGGCAAGGTAATATCGGCAAACTTTATGAATTCCAATCAAAAAAGGAAAAGGATTATTTTAAATGTAAAAAGTATTGCTTTTTCAGAAAAAGTCAAAACCGATTTTGTTTTTTTTTAAACGCCTTGATTCCAAGTTTTTAATAAGAGAAACTTAGCCAACCAAACGAACAAAATGTTACACTACCCCCTTCCAAAAAGGAAAAAGTATACAAAGAATACTTTTTACAACAAAAAAATAAAAATTAACGATAAACAATATGCAGTGGTGTGTTGATACCTTCGCGTATCATACGCCCGAAATTCGGAAATAAAACAGGTGTAGTCACTGTTTGGTATAAGTCAAAATAATGATAATGTCAAGATTGGAAAAGAATCCACCACTATAAAAGCATTCAAGTCGCAAACAAAATAAATTGCAGAATTAAAAATACAACCATACGTAAATTACTAATTCAATAATAAAAAGTAATTCTTCCACAAATGCCCAAGCAGATTGGTCGGTATAGATCACCAAATATTTGACAAGGAATCTCTGTGCATATCTTGGGATGACTATTTCGAAATATCTCTATGTAAATAAATCTCTTCGTAAGTCCCTAAAAGAACATAGATGAATATAGCAAAATAATAATACCTCGAAATATTACCTTTCAAGAAGGGTATAGATGCGGCAAGGTAATATCGGCAAACTTTATGAATTCCAATCAAAAAAGGAAAAGGATTATTTTAAATGTAAAAAGTATTGCTTTTTCAGAAAAAGTCAAAACCGATTTTGTTTTTTTTAAACGCCTTGATTCCAAGTTTTTAATAAGAGAAACTTAGGCAACCAAACGAACAAAATGTTACAAGGGGTCTGGATATCGGTGATTCTAATAGGTAGATATTGCTTCAGTCTATTAGTAAAGTCTACATGTACAGACTTATTTTCGTTTAACTTAATGCGCCAAGTTTTAGTCCAGGTGTTAATTTTATTAATGGAGGTTTGAAGTTTCTCAGCAGCCTCTTCATGATATTTTCCGACAGCAATGACTGCGGTGTCGTCAGCAAATGTTGCTATTGTTTCATGTTCAAGGCTTTGAATATCACTAGTATATAGTAGGTAAAGTACCGAACCTAGCACACTACCTTGTGGCACCCCTGCTCTAATTTCCTTTAATTCAGAGTAAGAATCTTCCTGTTTAATTCTAAAATATCTTTCGGATAGGTAAGATTGTAGAAGCTATGAAAGTTGTTGTGTCAGATACAGGTTCAGTTTGTGAATCAAGCCTTCATGCCACACTTTGTCGAAAGCTGGGGCGACATCGACGAAGACGGTGGAACAGACTTTTCTTTCTTCTAGTGATTTTTCAATGACGTTTATGATCCTGTGGACTTGATCGATGGTTGAGTGGTTTTCTCTGAATCCAAACTGGTGGCAGGGAATCAGATTATTTTCTTCTACTATAGGTTTTAGTCTCTTAAGGAGTATTTTTTCATATAATTTCGAAATGACTGGTAACAACGATATAGGTCTATATGATGCTGCGTCCTGAGGAGGTTTACCTGGTTTAGGAATCATTATAACTTCTGCGACTTTCCACATATTAGGGACATACTTCAGTCTGAAGGATGCGTTAATAAGATTGGTAAGTTTTACTATAGCTAGAAGTTGCTTCAATACTTCGCCAGTGATCAGGTCAAAGCCAGGAGCTTTTTTCGGGTTGATATTTGTTTTAATTTCATCTGAGACTTTTTTGGCGAAGTAGTTCTGATGATAACATCTTCTTGTTCCGGTTCAATCCAGTTTTGAGGGTCTTCTCCATCGTTTGGTTGGAAAATATTATCTAGGTGTTCTGCAAACCTATATGCTTTTTGGGCATTATTTCAGGCCCAGCTTCCATCTGCATTTCGAATTGCAGGATTATGTTGAACAGGTCTTTTTAGTCGCTTGGTAGCCTTCCAGAGTGAGTAATCTGTTTTGTTGTCATTAGTTAATTCACTCAGGTAGTCTCCAATCGACTCGTTTTTGATACGCTGAATTTCGCGCTTTAATTGTTGAGTTGCGTTGTTCAGAGTTTGTGTTGTCTGGTGCTCTAGTCTATTGCCATTTCCGTCTGAGCTTTCTCTTTTCTGTAATAAGGTTTCTAATCACTTTAGAATAGATATTTCCTTTTGTTCTACTGGTAAGCTGAGGTGTATGCTGCTTGTTGAATGTTTTTGACAAACAGATCAACTAAGTCATCTAGTTGCTCTTCTGTTCGTAATGGAGCTGAAAGCTCAATAAGTTCCTCAAGTTGAATTTTGAAGCTTTGTCAGTCTGTCATCTTATTAGTTAAGCTCGGTGAATTTTCTTTTTGGATTACACTGTCGCTTAGTGTGCATAGTATTGGAGAGTAATCTGAGTTCATATTCCATGCTTCTTCAACATGGATATAATTTGTTGAGATGTTTCTGATTACAAAAAAGTCTATGAGATCAGGAATTTTATGCGTGTCAGTAGGCCAGTACGTTGGCTTTTCGGATGATAATACTTCGCATTTAAGCTCTGTTGCTGCTGCTAAAAGTTGCTTACCTTTAGTTGTAGTTAGTCTAGATCCCCAGTGTGTGTACTTTGCATTAAAGTCATCTCCAACGATGAATCTATTTCCTTGGCTAATGAGGAAGTCTACATATTGTTCTTTCTTTATAGTATGTCTCGGTGGGCAATATATTGCCGCGATCATTATCTCATATAATTTAGTTTTAATTCTGACAGATGTGGCCTGTATTTTCGGTGTTTGATAACCCATTTCTGATGGTGTAGAATGGATACCTTAATTATAATTGCACTTGCTTCTTTTGCTGTATTATCCGGGTGGGTTGTATGATACTCTTTGAAACCTTTAAATTTGATGTATGACTCTTTCGTGAAATGAGTCTCAGATATGAGGCACACATCAATTTTTTCTAAGTCTAGGACTGCTTGCAACTCTTGTTGGTGCTGCAGCAATCCATTGGCATTCCATTTCATTATCCTTAAGCTATACACATTACTTTGCCTTAGGTATAGCTCCTTTGGTGCTATATTCCAACCTAGTGATGCGCTCTTCCATTTTGTTCAACTTTTCCAGTATTTGCTGAAGAGTGTTGTTAATGGTAGACGCATGGTTTCATGCCAAATGAAAAACTTTTTTATTAATAATTTTTCGAAAAAACTCGCTCTTTGCTCAAGTTTTGCTTTGCCTAAAACCCCAAATGCTGCTATTAAAATTAACCTATCGTGCACAGGGTGACAAAAAGAGTACCTATGATTTTAATATTTGTTTTTTTTTAATTCTTACTTTCTTTTGAGCAAAATGAAATTGTTCTCATATCAAATAAACATAATATTGTTTTTTAAAGGCTAGAAATTAGTATTAAAGAAACTGATGTTACAAATAACTAGTATTAAATATTTAAACCTAAATTCATAAATACATTGGTGCCAGGAGATATGGACTTAAGGCCAAGATTCGCTATAGCCTAATATATTTTGCAACGAAGATAAAATAGTTAGAAGTGAGACACACATAGCTGACTAATAAATGCTGCATGTATTTGCAGATCTAACTTGCACGCAAAATTTAATTGCTTCTAACGTGAATGAGTCAGAATTATGTAGTGACTGAAATATGATATACACTGTTACAATGGAATGTTCATTTTAGTTTTAATTCTGTGTATAGATGGTAATAATACGATAATGCACCTAATATTTAATTAAAATAAAAATAAAATATAATGTTATCAATTATCAGGAATATCTCTTATTTTTTTATTTTATTTTATTCACTTAATCCTATTGCCAGATTAGAGCACTAAATCTCGTAGGTCGACTGCTACCTAATACGTAGAATCTCGTTAATTCGAAGTCAAAGGGAGTGAAAAAAAATTAATGAATATTCGAATTAAGGAATTTTTTGAAAATTAACCATTGCGCTCTCGCCACATTTTTTTAAAAGACAAATCACGTCTCTCCTTAAATCGATTTAACCAACCACTGCTGGAAACACAAATTTCGTTAGAATTCCAAGATTTTCTCTTTGTTCTTTAAAATTGTGGAAGGCGTATTCGGTTGAATTCTAAATTCTTTGGATAGATCATTTTCTTTTCACTTCTCTCATAGAATGTCAAAATAGATTTAAAATGTCAAAAAGTACACGGACAAGATCAAAGAAACAAACCGAATGCCATAATCTTCTTTAACAACAAATCAATTAAAAACTAAAAGGTTTACCTATACTTATTTTGGGATTTTCTAAAAATTTGTTTAACATTTGGTTTTATAACCGGATGGGTAATGAAAAGGAGCCGCAATGAATCATCCTTTAATCCTTTCTTTGAAACCTGTTTACTGTCACCGGCTACTTACTGACACATTTATTGTTTATTTAGGCACCTTAAATACATAATAACATATTGCACCCCTATTCTATTTCAGGGCTGTACCGTTTTAGTGTGTTTTGGTGTGAATACATCATTTTAAGAGTATTATTTCTGAGTTGTTGTTGAATTTCCCTAGCAAACCAAGTTAGTAAAGCAATGGTGAACGTAAGCACAGCGCGACGGTAACAACAGTATTGGTATAGTTTTCGTGATAGTACTACATGTTTTATAAGTAAGTGTAGCAAGTATTAATATAGAGCATAGTGTAGTTATCGTGTAGTGTATTTTAGTGTAACGTAGTGAAGTGTAACAAATACTTATATATTATATTGTACGTGCAATTTATTTATGTAGTTAAGATTATGCCGCGATTAACGCTATCAGCTCGAAAAAAGAGCATACGTAGAAGAATGCAAAACCTTTCTGGTTTTAAAAAGTCTGTCCAAAAAGTTCAACCAGCAGAATTTGTTCCTGTTGGTCAACCTTCAATTTCATTAGATCACACTTCAACTTCATTAGATCAACCTTCAACTTCAACAAGTCAACCTTCAACTTCATTTGATCAACTTTCAGCTCCATCACATCAACCTTGTACTTCCACTAGTAGTAGCCACAGCCCAGAGGAAATTCCACCTACTTATACTACTGACTTATACTAAGATGTGAGTGGAAGGAGAATTGTGGAAATTAGTAATTTCTTTAATGCAATTATACGTTTTCCTCATGTTGGATTGTTTTCGTGTAGAAATGAACATCTGAAAATGGTTTCCGAGCAAAGAATTGGTCTGCAGAGTAAAATTGTTGTTCAATGTGAGATGTGCGGAGTTAATACTGTTATATCAACTGACTGTAATGATCAGGCAATGGATATAAACAAGGCTGCAGTTCTAGGAAGTATCACAACAGGAATAGGATACTCACAATTGAAGGAAATGTTGGCTACTTGCGATATTCCTTGGATGGGTCCAAATCTTTATGCAAAGGCAGAACAACTTCTTGCTACTTATATTGAAGAAACGGCATGGGAATATATGGAAAAATCTGCTTTA
The DNA here is from genome assembly GCA_929113105.1 of Agrypnus murinus. Classification (NCBI taxonomy): domain Eukaryota; kingdom Metazoa; phylum Arthropoda; class Insecta; order Coleoptera; family Elateridae; genus Agrypnus; species Agrypnus murinus. The sequence goes on from OV816024.1 coordinate 3,711,882, forward strand.
GAAGAATCCCGTTTAGCAATTGAAGAAGGCCGAGTTGATTCGGACGGCATTCCATTCATTACTGTGATTGCAGATGGAGCGTGGAGTAAAAGATCCTACAGAACCAACTATAATGCAGCTGCAGGAGTTGGCGTTATTGTTGGTGAAAAAACAAAAAAAGTGTTATTCTTAGGGATTAGGAATAAATACTGTTGTATGTGTAGCCGTGCTAAATCAAAACATTCTGAAGCTCCCTTGCATAAATGCTTTAAGAATTGGGACAAACCATCTACAGGAATGGAAGCTGATATTATCATAGAGGGCTTCAAAAGAAGTATAGAAATGTATAATTTGAAATACTTGTATTTGGTTGGAGATGGCGACAGCAGTGTAACAAAACGTCTTGCAGAAGTTCGTCCGTATGGGCAGAAAGTAATTCAAAAAATCGAATGTCGTAACCATCTTCTGCGTAATTTTTGTAGTAAATTAAGAGAACTGACCCAAAAAAGAATAAGTAGCAAAATGATAATTGTTCCTCTACAACATCGCAATACGCTGAACAACTCTATCAAACGAATGAGGTCGGGTATACAAGGTGCAGTTCTTTTTTATATTACAAATGCAACTTTAACTCATAGTGAGAAAATACAACAGCTGAGAAATGACATCTTGAATTGTCCTCATCATGTTTTTGGGGATCACAATAATTGTGCCACTTACTTTTGCAACGGACCCAAACATGAAAATGAAAACAATTGGATTGTTAACTTCGGGCTTATATCAAGATATAATGGTTGTTACTGACAGAGTAGCGCGAAATTCTGAAAGTCTTTTGCAAAATATGGACAATAACGCTGCCGAACGTTATAACTCTATAGTTGCAAAATATATAGGAGGTAAGCGAATTAACTTTACGGGAAAAAGTTCCTATAAAACACGATGCGAAGCAGCTGCTTTAACTTTCAATCTTGAACCAGGCCATATTTCGAAGGTAATCCATAAAAAGGTAGTTGGCAAAAGTCCTGGGCAATTTACAAAAAAATACGTGAAAACTGTGGAAACCAAATCAAAGTGGGTTAAATGCCGAAAGAGACTGTTTAGTGAAAAATCACAAAGAAGAAAATTTACCAGTCAGCACCAGCCGATAGCGAATATGGAAAAATAGAGGAAGAAAACATGCAGTTATCAGCAGAAGAATATTCTTTAAAGGAAAACGAAATTTTACAAGTAATGAAAAAAACTGAAGGCGAATTACATCTGATACAGTTAGAAACAATTGGTCAGCATAATAATCTACTTTGGCGTCAAGAAAGATCGTCGCGAATAACAGCTTCTAATTTTGGCCAGATTTGTAAAATGAAAAGCTTAACACATTGTAAAAATATAGTAAAAAATTTGTTGTATAGCACGTTTAAAGGAAATCTCGCTACACGATGGGGACAAGATCATGAAATAGTAGCACTTCGGAAATTTCAAGAGCAATCTAATATTCAAATTCAACAATGCGGACTTTTTATTGATAAAGATGATTTCTTTTTGGCAGCGTCGCCAGACGGACTATTAAGTGAAGACGGATTAATTGAAATCAAATGCCCTGCATCAGCTGCAAAAATGAAGGTTATGAGTGCTGTTAACGAAAAGAAAATTAAATTTTTGGAAAACCGGGCTGGTGAAATCTGTTTAAAAAGGACTCATAATTATTACTTTCAAATACAAGGACAGTTACATATTACGAACCGCGATTATTGCATATTCGTTGTATGGACACCGCAAGAAATGATAAGTGAGAAAATTTATCGTGACGATCTGTTTTGGCAAACAAAAATGAAAAACGAGTTAACGACTTTCTTTTATAAGTGCTTGTTACCTGAATTGATTGATCCTCAGTATGCTCAGGGGCGCCCAATAAAAGACCTTCGAAAATAATTAGGTAGGTATGTACCTACTTATTGTTGCTTATGATCTTACTTGTAATTATATTTCTTGTAAAAGTTGAAATTTCAATTTAATTTTATTTTAAAAAGTAAAAGAAAACAAAATCTCATACATATATAATATATGTACCTTCAAAACCTTCTACTAGTATGTAATGAAAAGTTTTCTACACTGCTGGTTGATACACCTTTTAGTATGACATGTAATTTCCGACAGAAATTTTATTTTTCTTAAAATTGCAACTTAGTATACCCTTTTTGCAATCAAGGTTTCAATTAAATTAAGAAATAAGATTCAATGAAATTAAATTAAGGAATAAAATAAAATTCCATAAATAATAGACCGCGCATAATGTGAACTTATTTTAACAGTGTAGCGTGCATGAGTAATTTACCATCGAAAACTATTGCCATTGCGCCTGATACTTAGGCAATTGTATTAAAAAAAAATCCGTATCTTATCATCGTAAATGTAAGATATTTTAAAAAGTAGAAGGCACTATACGATGCGGTTTTTACTAAATGAAAGAAAAAACGTCAGTTGAAGTACCTAGGACGAGATTTAGTTAATTTTATGGTTATCAGACATGCTTTGGTTAGTCGAAAATATACTAACTTAAGCAATTTTTTTCTAAAACAGATTACGTTTTGTAAAGATATTCGAGTCGTAGGTACCTACAGAAAACCTATCTTAACAAATTGGTTTTTGTTCCGTGTTATTATTTACATAAATAAAAAAGTTATTTTACAGATACGAACACATTATTTTTATACTAGCGAATCTTCCCCTTAAGGCTTGATGGTTGATATTAAGATTTATGGTAGATAATCAACATTTATTTTCTTAAATACATATGTTTGTTTGACTTGGCTGTTTACAACGACGGTATAGTATGCAAACAAAATTCAAACTACTAGTCTATTACAGATCCCCACTGGATAATTAACTTAAAACTAAGATTAGGAAAAAGTGAATGTATGGTGTGAAATTCTGGATGACATAATATGGCGAATCTTTCCTAGATTTTCTAGAAAACTAGTTTGAACTTATCCTTTATGATACCATCATAATTAAGGAAAAACTTATTATTTCAGCTAGATGGAGCACCCTGCCATTTTTCTATACTGGCTCAATACCTAATTTCTCAAGGTACACATGAAAACCTTTAATTTTGTCATTGGGTCCCGATGTCACTTGATCTTATACTTCTGGATTATTTTTTGTGAGGTGTACTCAAAGAAAGGGTGTATAAAACTCGGAAAACAGAAATGATCTTAAAAATTGATTAAGACAAGAATGCCGAAATATTGAACGGCATCAAGTGGCAAATACAAGCTGTGTTATAAAGTGTAATAATGGAGGGCGGGGGGCGTATTGAAATTTGAATTCAATTCTTTAACCTTATATCTTTTTTGTGTAATAATTTCAAAAATTGTTTGTTTTGTTGTTCAAGATTTAGTGAATTTTAATATATGTTTTTGCTACAACTTTATTGATCGTCTTGTATACGCTAACAAAACAATGGCATGTTGCTCAAAAGAAAGTAAAATTAAAAAAATGCAAATGCTAAAATCAAACGCACTCTTTTTTTCACCCTATATACGATAGGTTAATTTTAATTTAATTTTTGAGGTTGTAGGTAAAGCAAAACTTAAAAAAAGTACGTTAAAAGTACGTTTTTTTCAAATACCAATAACCAAAAGGTTTTCTATTTGGCAAGGGAATTTTACGCACACGCTGTATATAAGATGTATATACAGCATTTTAGAAAATCTTATCCATGCATATAAAGAACTAATTCCATAATGCAGAGAGTTAAAGAGTTTTAACACGTTTGAGGGCGAAGGGATCTTGGTAAAAAATGCTCCCATTATTTGTAAGAATATTCATAATGGCCGGTACACTCTTTTCAGATTTTCTGTATTTTCTTTATTTATGTTTTCCATAGTTTTAATTATTTTTCGTATAATAATAATAATAATAATAATAATAATATTTATTGAATGCATAACGTAATTATATAATATAATGCAAAAAGAAAATATATAAAAAGCATAAAAAGCATAAAAAAGACAGAAAAAAAAAAAAGTTGCATCCAAAGGGGCAAAAGATCGGCACAGCCGTTTTTCACTTTGCCCATACAAATATGGTTTCATATGTACATATATGCTTACTATTACAGTTGAGTTATACTAGCTTGTTTATTTAATAAAATATTTTTAAATCGTTTCTTGAACTGCAAAACTGTCGAACAATTTAAAAATAACTCTTTATATTCATTGAACATCATCACCGCAGTATATTGGAAACAGTTTTTAAATTTGCTAGTACTGTGCCAAGGTATGTTAAATGAATCTATATTTCTTAATGCTAGTGTATGCACAGTAGATCTTTTAACTAATAGTTCATATAAATAATATGGTTGCGTTGAATGTAAGATATTGAACAACAATGTTCCATATAAAAGTGTAAATCTGAAATCGAGTTTCAATATTCTAAGTTGATTATAGTGTGGTGTTACATGTTCAGTGCGAGTGACTGAATACGAAAAACGTAAGCAACAGTTTTGGAGAATCTGGAGCCTGTTTTTCATATACACAGTTAAAAAATTAAAATATACAGAACTAACATAATCAATATTACTCAAAACTAATGCATTCACCAAACTCCACTTTATATCATGCGGCAAAATATCTTTGAAGCTCCAGAGAGATTTAAGTTTCATATAACTTTCACAACACTTTCGCACAACATGTTTTTCAAAATTTAAGTTGTCATCAATAATTAGGCCAAGGTCACGTGCACTTTCACTTACTGCTATAAGGGTATTTCCTAATAGTATGGGTTCTTGTTGATTTGTTTTATTCAATGCTCTTCTTGTTCCAATACATAAGACCACAGTTTTTTTGGGATTTAGACGCAGACCATTTTTCTCAGACCATTCCATTATGTACTGAAAGTTACTATTAAGCTCTGTAATCAATATATCGACTTGCCTTGGTAAACACGACTTATATATTTGTGTATCATCAGCATACTGATGAATATTCCACTGGTGTTGTAAGACGTTAGGAAGATCAGCCGTAAATATAGCGAATAGAGTAGGACCTAATATACTCCCTTGTGGAACACCGTGCCGTACCATAAGCATTTGTGAGGTACTACCTTCAATCTGTACTACTTGGTAGCGATCTGATAAATAGTCATCAAACCATTGATAAGCTTGGTTTGAGATTCCATAGTAATGAAGTTTTGCTAGAAGCAAAGTACGGTGTATAACATCGAACGCTTTGCTAAAATCTAAAAGAGCAAGGTAAGTTACCTCTCCATTATCTATATTTCTGGCTAAATCATTTGTGATCTTGAGCATGGCTGTAGTTGTGCTATGATTTTTACGAAATCCTGATTGTACGGATGGCAACAAATTCGTATTCGAAACGTAATTAACTAGTTGATCGTTTACAATTTTTTCCAATATTTTCGACGTAGTAGGTAGAATGCTAATAGGCCTAATATCTTTCAATTCCTTTGCCTTGTTTACTTTTGGTAGGGGATTAATAATAGCGTTTTTCCATATAAATGGTACTTTACCGTTATCTACCGAGAAATTTAATATATGGGTAAGTGCGACTTTACAAAACGGCAACACAAGTTTTAGCATTTTTAGGTTGATGTTGTCCGCACCGCATGCGTTAGATGTTAATTTATTAACAATTTTCTCAACTTCTTCAACTGTTGCGTGATTAAATAGTGGCAGCTGATGATTTTCATTTAATCTATTATTCTTATAGTAATTTAATGTTTCATTATTAATCACTACATTTTCAATGCTGTTAAGTACAAAATTGTTTATTAGATCCGCATTTTTAATTTCATCTGCTATTTCAGATTTATGTTTACAATGAATATTCCACCGTGAGAAATCTTTCCATAGTAACCGTGGATTTTTTCTGTTTAACTGTAGTTGATGTCTAATATAAGCACACCTTTCATTCTTTACAGCTGTTGATAGGAAGTTTCGCAGTTGTCTATAATATACTAAATCATATTGTTTTCTAGTTTTCACGTATTTCTGGTATGCCTTCTTCTTCATTTCAATAATTAATTTTATGGTATCTGTAATGTATGGTCGATGTTTATGCCTCAGTACACACATTTTAACAGGAGCATGAACATTAAATAATGCCGTAATGCTAGAATTAATGAAGTTTACTTTATCCTCTATATCTTGTAACTCAGATACGTAATCCCAATCAATTAAGGCCGCATCTCTTTCGAAATTATTTAGATTGAAGTACTTGTAGTCGCGATACGTTACTGTTGTAGGTGGAAGTTTTTTAATTGTGTAATCTAGCTCACAGTAGGTTAGCATATGATCAGTACCGTTCAATAAATCGATATTGTCACACTCTACGACATTAACATTCTTACTGATACATATAACATCCAATAAAGTGGCAGAAGTATTCGTTATCCTTGTTGGCTGCGTTACGATCTGTTTCATATTATAAGACATAATAAGATTGTTAAACTTTCTCGAATATAATGTGTTTTCATCTAAATTAATATTTACATCCCCAACAACTAAGAGATCATCAACTTCTAACATTACATTTGAAAAAGTTGATTCTATCTCGTCAAAGCAGGAGTTACATATTTTTGGTATATATATAACGCCCAAACCAATTTTAGTTTCTGCGAATCTTATAGACAGCCACAATTGTTCAGTGCTGGTCATTGCTAAAAAATTTGTAGATATAATTTTAATACTCAGATTGCTTTGAATATACCAACATAATCCTCCGCCTCTGGTAATTCTATCTGCGCGTATTAATTCATAGCCAGGTATATGTACAAGAGATGAGCTAAATTCTGGAGATAACCATGATTCCGATACGGCAATTACATTAAAATTATTATCTTTGACAAATTCACAAAAAGTACTAAATTTTGAAATAAGAGATCTTATATTTACATGTGCTAGACGTAGCGATTTACATTTTATATTATTGTGTATAACGGGTTTATTCAGTTTTTTGAAGAAAGATTGTTAGTAATTATTTTGGGTATTCCATTAATGTACTTAATTGTCAAATTTTTCTCACCTTTTTGTATTCGATCATTCAAGTTTTTACGTAGTTCTTGCAAGTACTTGCGCTGAGTTGGCGTTTCATCCGAAGATACGCGTATAGAAGTATCTGAATGTATTAGCATTTTCTTCTTTAAAATGTCTTTAGCATCTTTTGGACTTTTTAGTACTACCTTGATTGGTCGCTTTTTATCTTCAGTTATTTTCCCTAAACGGTAAACCTGAAAATCGCTTTTATCTATATTATGTACTTTTTGTATGACTTCTATAACGCATGCGATATCATGATTCTTGCGAGTATCAGCAAGTGAAGATGACGATTCTTCGACATTATAAAGGATAATATTGGAAGCTCGTTTGTTCCTCTCATCTACTTCGTTAATAATAGTTTCCATAACTTCGTGTGTTAATACTTCTAAAGACGTAACTACTGTTTTATTTTTTAATTCCTGCAGTTCAGTAGAGAGTTTTGTTATCATATCTTTTAGTTCCAATATTTGATTTCTTTCAATAACACAATTATCGCAGAAAAATGTTGGTCTGGATTTATCACTAGTATTCAGCAATTGTACGTCTGCTCGAGATAGCCCTGAACACGAGGAGTGAAATGGCAAACGACATTTATCGCAGACACAAATGACTTCTTTTTCTGGTGTTAATGCTTTGTTGCATAATCCACAGTTCTTTATTAATGGCATTTTATTTATATTTCTTTGTGTAACAATTTTAAATTTTATTATTAACGGATTTGTTATTAAATAAGCACTTAAAACGGAACGCAAAATGTACACGCGTACACGTTAACATTTCAATATAACTCAATCTTGCAGCTTTTTATAAATTCTAATCTGAAGATGTATTTACGAGAAAACGCGCATTCCGATTTATTTAAAATATTGATACATCCATTTTTAACAAAATTAAAAACTAATTATTTGTATTTTTGTTTCAGGTAAGTAGATAACAGCAGTTTTTCTGAACAGTTTGATAATATGTGTAAGTATTGAAGATACAGATGAATACAGTCTGAAATCACCCGGGAGCCCGGGACATATAAAAATTAACATGGAAAAAAATGAATAAGATCAGAGCTTGCTGTGACTTATTATAATACTACAAATTTAACAACGTGACATTTATTGCAAACAAAAGAATAAATTGAATATTACTATAGTCAAAATTTTATTATTACAATAATTATGGCGACACATATTAGCTTATCTTTTCATGATGCGATATTATTTAATTTATATCGGTAAACAGCCTTGATAGTGTAATGTCTGGCGTGCCAGACTTTCACCCAAGCGGCCCGGGATCGACTCCCGGCGCTGGCAGATCTGGTTAAGGTTTTCTGCAGTTTTCCTTAGCTGAAACACAAATGTGGGATTTGCGCTGTTCCATCTATAAGTCGGCTGCAGCCGCACATTGGGCCTACATAATAAATAATAATCGCCCCCTCCCTCCCGCACAAGCTCATAGCTTCTGGGGCCCATAACCTACACCAAGTAGGTTATGGGTTGTAGTAATTATTATTATTATTATTATTATTATTATTTTTGTCTGTTCTCGGTTGTTTACCGGTCTTCAATTGACACGGGTGTAAAGCACCAAAGTGTTCAATCGGTTGCATTAAAATATTTGCGTGTTAAGTGACATGTAGATAATATTACCGCCTTTTGAAGTTCAATGTATGTATTCTTAGGTAGTTCTAGATTCTTTAATGACAAGTGTAGTTCCTTTGGTATTGTTCCCGTTGAAGAGATTATTATTGGTATTATATAGATTTGTTTTTGTTTCCATATGCGTCGTATTTCTAATGCCAGATCTTGATATTTTCGATGTTTCTCGCGGCTTGTGTTAAATAAATTTCTAGAATTTGGTATTGCCACGTCTACTATGTATGTGATACCTTCTGTTTTATTCACCAGTATTATGTCCCGTCTATTTGCTTCCACTGTTTTATCTGTCAGAATTGTTCTATCCCATAGTAATTTATAATTATTGTTTTCCAAAATCTTTGTTGGAATGTATTTGTAGTAGGGTGAGATGTTTTCTAGAAGTTTATGTTTTACGGCTAATTTCTGGTGTATGATTTTTGCCACATTGTTGTGTCTTCTTAGATATTCTTCGTTTGAAAGAGTGGTACAGCCTCCAATAATGTGTTCTATTGTTTCATGTGTCAATTTACATTTTCTACATTTGTCATCGATGTTCGTTATCTTCATTATGTGCTTTTGGTAGTTTCTAGTAGGTAGTACACCGTCTTGAATTGCCACCATGTAAGCTTCGGTTTCGCAATATAATTCCCCGATTATTATTATTATTATTATTATTTTTTTTTCTCTTTTTCTCTCGCGATTTTTTCGCGGTAATTAGTAGATTTGTCGGCACACCATGTGCAAGACAAACTCACTGTCCTAGATATTCCCGGACTAGATGGCAAACATTCAAAATTACAGATTTCTGAATTAGGCTATGTATTGAATACGATAGTTGAAGTTCTTCGAGAGATTTAATTGTTGTTTTAGGAGTGATACCTGTCGTCGATATTACAATAGGTAATACTTTAACTAGCTGTTGATTCCACAATCTTTTAACTTCTATTGCCAGCTCTCTGTATTTGTCCAGCTTTTCATTGATTGTACTCTGCAGGTTATGTGAATTTGGCACAGCTATATCCAGAAGATAAGTCGTTTGGCTCTCTTTCAGTTGTAGAATTATATCGGGTCTGTTGTTCTGTATTGCTCTGTCTGTTCTAACGGATCTATCCCAATATAATTTAACTTTGGTGTTTTCTAGGATTGTTTCAGGTTTGTATTTATAATATGGGACAGCTGTATCTATTAGCTCATATTTCTGAGCAAGTCTCTGGTGAACAATTCCTGCAACCTGGTTATGTCTTTCAAGGTAGCTACTCCCTACCAACGTCCTGCAATTCGCCAACACATGTTGAATTGTCTCCGGCATCGCTGCACATCTTCGGCAAGCATCATTCGTTACAGACGGGTCTTTCACTATGTACTTTAGGTAATTGCGGACAGGTATTACTTGGTCCTGAATAGCGGTCATTAACCCCTCAGTTTCTCCGAACAGGTAACCATCAGTCAACCACTTGTTCGACGCTAGTTTGTCGACACATGGTTGATTTAACTGATGGAAATGTCTCCCATGCAAGTTCTTTTGGAGTAGTGCCTCTATCTTATCAGCCGTTCCTTGATATTCGATGTCGAATACTTCATTATGTAAACGAAGTGGTGTATAATTTTCATCAATCTCTATTATTGCATTACGTAATTGATTGTGGGCATTGGTATGGAAGTGTCTTCGTAAACCTTCTATCTGTTTGTAATGGAGTTCCTTAATATCCAGGAGGCCTCTGCCGCCTTCCCTACGCGGTAACGTAAACCTTTCCGTGGAACTTTTAGGGTGGTGATGTCCAAATTTTGTAAACAAATTTCGGGTTTTACGTTGCACTATTTCTAGTTCTGTTGCAGACCACCGGATTATGCCAAAAGTATATACTAACAATGGGATCGCATAGGTGTTCATAGCTTTGATTTTACTTCCTCCATTTAGCGTGTGCGTAGTATTCCCTTAACTCGATCTAGATATTTATGCACCATTAATTCTCTAATCGGCTTTTCTTGGATAACTTTAGATTGTTGACAACCCAAGTATTTATAGATGTCCGCCGTATCCATTGTCTCAATCATGTTTTCCTATCTACATCATAGTTCTCCCCCTTCTTGATTTGTCCTCGTTCGATGTTAAGTATTCTGCACTTCTCGGTGCCATATTCCATACAAATATCTTTACTAAATATGGTCACTAGTAAATCGTGATATCTTTGTTGTTTGCCACATCTGGTGCGTTATGTTTATACCATTTATCAGGGGTTTCAATGTTGTATTCCTTGCTGATTATCCAATGAAGGTAGCTGCAGACTTTATTATGCCTCTTGAGGTACTCATCTTTTGCAAGTCCTGGGCATCCAGCTATAATGTGGTGCACGTGTTCTTCTCCTTCATTGCAGATACGGCATTTGCTGTTAATATCTAACTTTAATATATGTTTTTCATAATATCGGGTTCGTAACGCCTGATCTTGTGCAGCTGTTATAAGCGCTTCTGTTTCCCCCTTAACATCACCATTTCTTAGCCATAAGAACGTTTGTTCTTTATCCAACTTCCCCTTTTGGGTATTTTGCAAAAATTGTCCATGTAAGTTTTTATTTGTCCACTTCTGCTTGATTTCTTCTGCTATCTTTTTTTTCACTGCTTCTTTCTCTGTTTTTGCGTTAGTAGTTTTCTCAGCTCTGTTTGTTTGTTTAGGTAATTTCAGCTGCTCTCTAATATTCTTTGCTTTACCAGATATTGTTTTTGTGACAGCTTTCCCTCTTTCTACCTCCTGTAACTGTTTGGCTATTTTTCCTCTACTGTTGTATAAAAAGTTATCTAGTCCGATAAGGGTGGCGTTATAGGCCGCTTCCATCTGTCGTAGGCCTCTGCCTCCTTCCCTTCTACTTGTATATAACCTCTCTATATCGGCTCTTGGGTGTAATAGGCCATTCGCTTTTAGTATTTTCCTGGTTTTTGTATCTACTTTCTTAATTTCTGAAATGGACCATTCCACTATACCAAAGCTATATTGAAGTACAGGAGTTGCAAATTTCCAATTGCCATTGTTTTATTCTTGGCGGTTAATTCGGAGTGGAGTATTTTTCTGACCCTTCTGAAATATTCTCTTTTTAGTTTTTCTTTCATTACCCTGTGTTCAATTCCGTCTTTTTCATCTACGCCAAGGTATTTGTAACTTTTTTCAGGTTCGAGGCTCTTAATTTGCTCCTTGTTGTTTAACACTATGTTGTTGTTTTGTGTCAATTCACCTTTGTGGAATGCAACTGTTGCGCATTTTGACAATCCGAACTGCATTTTCACATCGTCACTGAATTTATGAACCTCACTAATCATGCTCTGAAGATCTTGATCATTTTTTGCAAATACCTTTAAGTCATCCATATATACCATATGGGTTACTGTGTTTGTTGTTGTTAACTTATAGCCTTTTTTACTACTGTTAAGTTTGCGGCTTAATGGTATTAGACACATACAAAATAACAAAGGTGATAATGAGTCACCTTGAAAGATTCCTCTGTTGATTCTGATGTTATCCGTTTCTACAGTTTCATTAGGTGTCGATAGTATTGCCTTTGTTTCCCATTGTTTCATGACCGTGCTACAGAAGTTAACGATATCTGGGTCCAGGTGATACACTTTCAATACGTGCTTTATCCACGTATGTGGTACACTATCAAAGGCTTTTTTGTAGTCTATCCACGCCATTGATAGATTTCTTTTTTTTATTTTACAGTCTTCAACTACTAATTTATTATATAATAACAGTTCTTTACACCCGTACGAACCCTTTGAGCACCCTTTCTGCTCCTCTGGGAATAACTTGTTAGTTACAAGATGCTGGTATATTCGTGATGAAATTATTCCAGTTATCAATTTATATATAACTGACAGGCATGTAATTGGCCTATAATTATTCGCATTTCCTGTGTCGTTATTTTTAGGAATTAAAAACGTTGTTCCTTGGGTAAGCCATTTAGGTGTCTCCTCTGGTGATCTAACTAACACATTAATTTCTCTTGCAATCTCTGCATGCAACCTCGTTAATTTTTTAAGCCAAAAATTTGGTATTTTATCTGGACCCCCTGCTTTCCAGTTAGCGGCATTTCTTAATGTTTTAGCGACATCTTCTTTAGTGATGGTTGTGTATTCCATAAAATACCTTCTGGGTAAGCTTCTTTTCTGCTTTAATCCAGCTTGCATTGCTGTTATGTTCTACAGGATTTCCCCACAGATCGCTCCAGAAGGTTTGTATTTGTTCCTTTGTGGGTATATCGGTCCATTGTATTGCGTCACCATTCAATTCTCTATCAAATCGTTTAGGATTTGTTTGAAAGGTCTTATTTTGATGATAGAACTTACTTGTCTTTTCGTAACGCCGGATCCTTTGGCTGCAGGCTAATACTCTTTGTTTTAACATCTCTACAACTTTCGTAAAATTAAGTTCATTTTTTATGTTATAGTTTTTTTTTCATTACACGTATGTTCTGCTTTAGCTTTTTGCTTTGTTGTCAGTTATGTCTTTCTGCAAGCCAAGATAACTGAGTTCCCAATAGTTCAATCTTCTTTTGAATTCTGTTCTTCCATGGTGGTTTTCTATTTTTAAATGGCTTTGTTCTTTTGTTGGGCTTCATATTTACTAATTTGCGGGATACAACTACAGCAGCGGCATATATTATATTATTAATTTCTGTGATATTTCGTGCCTTGCCGTCATTCAAAGTAGATAGACAACAAGAGTTCCAGCGCAAAATTCCATGTTATTTCTTATGAAGGTCCGATTTAGCGAAAAGATCACAAATCCAAGATGGCGGCCGCGCTCGCGACTCGAGGTCATCCGCGACTCCGTCCGGCGCGCGACAGCGCACACCTGTGTAAGATCTTGACATGTACGTGATTTCATGTTAAGACAAGCTTGTAGACCTATTATAAATACATATTATTTTAAACTTCAAACGTGTTTAAATTGTATTGAAATTGTTTATATTATTAACAAAAGTGCATATATTCTTTCTAAGTGTTAACAACAAATCAAGGTAACCTTTATTATTAGTTTTATAACTTTCTTTTAAATACCGTTGCATAACTATTATAAATATTATAAACATTATTAGAAACATAGATCCGAAATATCAAACTAGAGAATTATATTAGTTGAAGCCTCCATAATATCACGTTTTCAATAAATACTAGATATAATTAATCAGCTTCATTATAAATTTAATAGAAAGCATTATATTTTTCTCAAGTCAATTCTTTTTATGAAAAACAGTTCGTAATAGAGTTTACTTTAAGGATACCTTATACCTACGCTTATCGAAAACAAATAATAGGCAAGCAGATAACATTTTAATAATTTTGATCTAATAAGGTACTAAACTGATTAGGACTCCTTTGCAAATTTATCAGGCTGAATGTAATTAGAAAATATACTTTATCGCTTACTAATTAGATTATTATATATGATGTTAACATATAATAAAGACACTAAAGTACTTTTAATAGTAAGTATTTGCCTATCAGAACAAGATATCATTAGGTAGGTCATTAACGCATTTGTGTATCTAGCAGCTTATCATTATAAATTGTATACCTCTTGTTCCGACACAGCCAACAAAAAAATAATCAAGATTGAACTTGTATGTATTACGTCATTACCGTCTAGAACCAGTAAGATCTATCCTGTTACCAGCTCGTTTATTCAGATTACTCATTAAAGAAAACAGTAGGACTCGTCCTAGAATCGATATCTTTTGTGTTAACCAACAGGAAAAAAAGAATCAAGATAAGCCGTTTACTAATTTATTCAAAAATACTAAATCACAATCAAAGTTACATTTTTCTCTTTCACAACCGATCAATGAAACGAAATAGTTCTAAAAGATGAAGCCATGAAGGGATCTGTATTGCCGACAAAATATGAACTGCCAACAGTAGACGTCATGAAGGAATCTGTATTAACCGCATGTAGAGGACGCAAAGAAGAAATCTGTGTTATCGATGCTAATAGAGGTCATGATTGTAAAAAAAATGTATTATCACCTAACAATTTACGGATATTTGCTAATAGATGTCGAGTTAGTATGAATACTGCTACATTAGATCATAACACAACTATGTACCCTACGAATATATAAAAGTTCATTTACGCAAATTAATTAAATTCCTATTTTATGATACTGTATAATTTATGAAACACGTTCTGGTTGATTCGGTCATCTTTTATCCCGACTACTACTCGGCGCTCATCTTGAAACCCCTACCCCTAGCGTTTAATGTCTTGTGTACCTTTGTTATCTCTCTTTCTTTCTCGCTACTATTACCTACAAGTTCTGCTGCTACCTTTCTCTCTCTCTCACGCACACACTGTACTCTTTCTACCTTTTCTAGAAGAAATAATAATGCCAGATAGGAATTAAATTATGTTTCTACTTTTCGTGTACTATCTTTCTCTCTTTCTCTCGCAGATAACGATCTACCTTTTATATAGTCGCCCTTTTCCCTTAATCATGCTAGTAAATGAGACATCAATGTTTAAATATATTATTTATTTAGCTATCTCTCTCTCTCTCTCTCTCTCGGTAACTTTTTCGTATATATCCCTCTCTATTCTAGTAACTTTGGCTATCGACAGGGATCTAAGCCCGTCACGCGGTTTCAATTAACCCAACAGATGTCCTTACAACGACGACGACGACAGCTCGATAAAACGTTTAAAATTTTGAATTTGTCATTCTTGAAGTCACCATCATGGATATCCCGCCCTTGAATTTTATATTTCACATCTGACTAACCACGTGATCAAGACCGCTGTATTCTAATGAAACTTTCTACCCAAAGAGATCATTAAATTTAAAGAAACCGACAATCCTTGATACAACTGCGAGGTTTGCAGGCTCGTCTAACCATCATATCTATGTCAGTAGCTACCATTCGTGAAGGGCTTTCGGATCTCCATGTTAAGAAAATTACGTTAATAAATACACAGGCTCTTGAATCACGTTCAGGGATCGGAATGGTTTCTAACACTAATATGTATTAGTATCAACGGCTGAATTAATTATTTAAAAAGAGAAAAACTAGTTCTAATGCAGAAAATATATATAGACTTACCATTTAGGCATTGTATGACTTTTAAATTAAAACGGGTAACAACATCTTAACCACCTCACCTCACCAAGAAGGAATATACACTAATCATCTTTTAAATTTTAAAACCGGTCATTATTAACACAACTATATGATATAACGTACCGCGATAAACTGAACTTAAATATCTGGGCCTCGACGACAAAAAAAAGGGAAACAAACACCTGAGGCTATGCCTGCATTCTTTTAAAAAAGCATGATTTGACCTGTAAATCACTAGAACGTTTGCGGTTTTATACCTGCTTCGAACCCCAAAACAGGTAATTTTAATGGTTCTTTCTGTAAAAAAATTCTCCCTTTTAACGTAATTGTTCCAATGCTTTGCCGTCGTCAATATAATCTTTTCAAACTTCTTTAAAGGATTCTACTGTAATCAATATCATCTTAAAACTCTGTCTACCTGAGAAAACCTATTCAAAAGAGAAAAACTAGTTTTAATGCAGAAAATGTATAGACTTACCCTTGGCGCCTTGTATCACTTTAAATTAAAAACGGAAAAACAATAAATATTTACACTTTTAACCACCTCTCACCAAGAAGGAATATGCAGTATAAACACACACTTTTTAAATTTAAAACCAGTTATTATTAATCTTTCAAACCACTGTTATATACCACACGCATACAGCGCACAGTGATCGAAATTGCACAATTAGCCGCTACTTCGTCCAAAAATTCATATTTCAGAACTAAACATTTTATGTAAAAATTATATTCTTAACATCTTAAATCACCCTTTACAAGCATATATTTTTCTTAGAATGACGTAGTTGCATCGGTATTATAAACAAAAGATGGCTATGTTAAAACTTGGAGCCTTGTTACTTGTCAGCTGCTGTTTTTACGGCTTAGCATTTTCAGTGATTGTTCAGCCACTCGTTATTATAATTTAAAAATTAATAATAGATATTGCATTTGAAGGTATGTAGACAATATAAGAAACAAAAAAACACATATATAAATTATAACCCAAGTGTATTTTGGAAAATCATTCGATATCTTGTTAGAAAAACAATATCTTAATTATCTTGTTCTTTAGATAGAGTTATATTGTTTAGCTCACGAATGCACGAAATAAATTATATCACTATAGATAGGGTATTTAATGAGCTTTCTGAATATATACAATTTATAACCATAAATAACCATATAGGTAAGAATATCTTATTTCAGTAAGCGCGGATCCGGTCACCAGGAGAGAATTGTTTGAAGTATGTCGAACTGAAACAGATAAAACAAAGAAAAAAATAATGCTTTATACGTTTTTACTAGACATACTTAGTTTACAAGAGTGTAAAGAAAATATCACCGATAAATTAATGCAAACAATTGATATTATAGCTAAACAGTTCCTTGATCAATGGTAGAAATTTCAAAAACATTTAACATAGTTGGGTGGTCATTTTAACTATAGCCAAGGTATTTTAGAAACGCATGATAGTGGATCTTCATCACTGAATATGATGAAGCTTCAGTTAGTACTACAGACGTTCGCATAAGAAACCATATAAACAATGTTCTGAACGAATGAAAAGGAGGCGTGTAACAGCATTTACTGAAATACAGTACTAAAGAACTTCTTGTTGCGGCTCAATCAAAATTGTACTCTAAAGGAAAAACGTGCTGTTGCTGGAATAATTAAACAAATTCTAGAATCTCCTGAAGAACCCGTTAGTTTAAAAAAGTAATTTGAAAAACCTCTCAAATTATCTCTCGAAAGGGCCTTAACATCTTCCGTACAGAATGATCTAACCAGACATCAGGATATGTCCTGATGTCTGGTTAGATGATTCTGCACATGTTCTGTGCAATTCTTTGTTTCTTTATGTATTTCTATGAAAATACATAAAGAAACAAAGAATTGCAAAGCCGAGGTGTACTCTTCGTATGATTTAGTTTTATCTGTGAAAAAAGACTGTTGATAAAAAGAGAAAGAAGAGAAACAAGAGAAAGACTGTTCCGTGATTAAAATTACAGAAGGTTACGTAGAAATTGCATTAAAAAACAAAATGGGCTTGTTGGCTGACACCGAAACCCGGATTTGGGACGGCGAATGATGGTAACACTGCTCGTAGATTTTTTTCCAGATCCAAAATTAACTTCCGAAACTACTGGTATTGATGAGGAGGTAATAACCAGACTTACTGTAATTCTAAAAACTATTTCTTATGAATTTAAGATACGTTCTGATAGATTTAAGCAATACGCCTTAGACACTGCTAAGTTATATACAGAGAGGTATAACTGGTACTATATGCCCATAACAATGAACAACATTCTAATTCATGGCAGTGACATAATTAAATCATGTGTAGTTCCAATAGGACAATTGTTGGAAGAAGGTGTAGAAGTCAGACACACAGATTCCAAACGTATCAGAGAGTCATAAACTAGCATAATTTCTAGAAAGGCACCTATGGAATATTTAATACACATGCTATTAATTACATCAGATCCCTTAATTAATTCATATAGAAAGCTTCCTGATAAACCCAAAGGATCATTATCAAAAAAAGTAATTAATCTATTAGATTCTATTACCGGAAGTACTTTAGTAGTTAATTCGGAATTGGAAGATTCAGACAGTGATTCGTTTATGTCGTAAATTTTTATTTGGAATTTGACTTTAATTTGATATTTTTTTAACAATTAACAGTATTTCTAATGTTAGTTTCGAAGTTGTTGCGCTTCTAGTTTAATGAGTTATTTATCTTGTAAATTTATTATTATATTTTTTATATTTCAGATGTTATTATATTTTGAGTAATATTTAATTAATAATATGTTAATTTGAAAATAATTTTATAAAATTAACACATGCTCTCTAACTCGAATGCTAGGTTTCGTCTAAATACGCCGATTCGATCACTGTATGTGATGTGTCGAAAGGGACTGACGTGAAAAATCTTATTTCAAATATTTAGCTCTCTCTACGACAAAAGGGAAACATATCATTGGTCGCTTAAAATATATTGCCTTAGGCTATATGCATTCTTTTAGACATTTCGAGGGTGAAAACAAGATTCTACCTGCCCCGTTGCCGTCATCGCTAGAAATATGCGGTTTTATCAGATGAGGGATCTATCTACCTGCCTCGAACCCAAACCAGGTATAATTGCTTTTCCCCTTTTTTAATTTTGAATGGTTCTTCTCTGTAAAAATATTATCTTAAAACTTTTTCTACCTGAGAAAAATATTACATTTAATTTATATTAAAATTACCATCAAATGACGTCAAAATGCTGCAATTTGCAAAGCTGCCCGCTGACATCATCGCTAGAAATATGCATCAGTAAGGGAGATCGAAATCAGCGCGTTTTTACCTGTTCCACAGCGCTAACGAATTTATAAAACAGAGAATGAATTGAATTTTGTATCATCTAAGTCAGGTATATATATATATATATATATATATATATATATATATATTTTAAAAAAGCTATTATTATTTTTTACATGTAGTTTTTACATGTAGATTTTACTGTAATACAGTATAAACATTATCTTATTTATTCTCATATATTATATTTTTAATTTTTATAGTCGAAATGCAAACTGACTGCTAATTAACTGCGTATGACTTTCATATTTTTCTTTCGACTGCTGGCAATACTGCTGTTTCTCGTTTACATATCAATCTACAATAGATTTTATAATAAATTGGTCGCATATGCATAAATGCTCATTTAAAGAATGTAAACATACTAAATTAATGACATCCATTGAGGTCATGACGTAGGATGTGACGTGCATTGGAACTTACAAGGTTACAAGTATACTACGCTTACGTAGAGAGTCATAGCGCACGCTCTTGTAACAATAACATATGCTTTGCTGATGACGTACCCGACAACGTCTCTAATTTAATAGACTTTACCAATAGTTGCATTCTATATGAAGAGAAATATAATTGAAAGAAATAAAACGCCTTATATGTAGTTTACGGCTTTATTGTACCTCATTATTCTACCTAAAACAGATGATTATCTATTCCAGGTAAAAAACACCCTTTTCTAAAGGCCAAAACTGAATGCGAGACTTTAACTAAAGAAGATTATACTCTTGCTATTAAAATTGATATAATATTTTAAAACATTCCATTAGACTGATTCGGACTGATTCAAAGAGACACAATGTTTATATTAAATTTTCCGCATTCTGTTAAAACAATAATTTAGCTTCATGCGTTTGTTTTCCATCCATGATTGCTAATAACACGTATACAATCAACAACGGCTTAAGTCAACTTGATCAGAATAATAATTTTGATATTTAAAGAAAATTCAACGTGATTTGCGAGATTTTAACTAAAGAAGATTATACCCTTGCTATTAACATTAATATAATATTTTAAAACATTCCATTAGACTGATTCGGACTGATTCAAAGGGACACAATGTATATATTAAATTTTCCGCATTCTGTTAAAACAATAATTTAGCTTCATGCGTTCGTTTTCCATCCATGATTGCTAATAACACGTATACAATCAACAACGGCTTAAGTCAACTTGATCAGAATAATAATTTTGATATTTAAAGAAAATTCAACGTGATTTACGATTTACTTCAAATGAAAAAGCTCACTCCATACCATTTGGGTATGAATAAAATTAGTGCAAGATGGGATTCTTAGCGACCCCAAATATAAACACATAGTAGTATTTAGTTAGCGGTATGATTATTAATACCTTATCTGTTTCAACAAACATGCAGTCCGCATATCCTCCTGTTTTCCCCAGGTACACCAGAGAAGACGTTTTACCTAAGCGGCTGGAACTTTTGAATTCTAAAAATGTAAATTTGCTTAAAACTGCAGATTAAATGCAGAATCTTTAAATGTAGGTATATTATATTTCAAGAACGGTGTTATTTAAAATAAAAATTGGGTGTGATGCTTTATTAATGAAATATTATAATATGATATTCTTGATATAACCTCTTCAAAAAAAAAAATATATATATATATATATATATATATA